>JAVQIZ010076553.1:0-11722 GCA_036023535.2 Galaxias brevipinnis
GTGTGTGTGTGTGTGTGTGTGTGTGTGTGTGTGTGTGTGTGTGTGTGTGTGTGTGTGTGTGTGTGTGTGTGTGTGTGTGTGTGTTTCCACCCAAAGCGCCTCACTGTCTCCATGTAACCTAACCTACAGTCAGCCCTCCCATGCAGCGTGGCACGCTGCTGCTGTTCTTTTTTTTATGAGCCAGCTAAGCAGGCCAGTGTCGCCAGCTAAGGCACCAGGACCCAAGAGATGGGTGGGGGTGGGGGGGGGTCCTCGATCTCACCCCCTGATGAGGTGACAGTCTCCAGGGCGGGGCGAGGCAGAGAGGAAGGGGAGAGGGGACTGGAGCTGTGTTTGGGTCCGTTCCCAGCATCTGTAGAAGCGATGCTGGCTAGTTCTTTACGGGCCCGTTTGGAGGCGACGACGATCACATACGTGTGTGTGTGTGCGTGTGTGTGTGTGTGTGTGTGTGTGTGTGGGCAGGCGGGCACAGAGGCTCGTGTGCTGATCGTGCTGTGCGGGCGCTGGGGGAGAATGCGTACGTGCGGCCAGTTGGCAGCAGGGACGACCGTAGGCCTCATATGGCTGGGCTCTTTTTACGAGCCGCCTCAATGGCCCGCTGTGGAGGTATTGTCAGGACACACTCTCTCTTTCACTCTTACTCCCTCACTCACTCTCTCACTCTCTTTCAGTGGGATTCCCCTTGGATAGATTATGCACACTTGTACGTGCATTCACATCCTGTTTCTCACACTCTCCATCTCTCACACACACACACACACAGCCAGTGTGGTCTCTCCTTTACCTCACTTCGTAAGCTGTGACTGGTCCTGGGTCCAGTCTGTTTAATCTAACTCTACGTCCCCCTGTCTTGTTCCCGGCTGGTCCTGAGTGTGTCCACTGGATCCCACATGTCCCTACTCTCCCTCTGTCACTGTGTCCACTGGATCCCACATGTCCCTACTCTCCCTCTGTGACTCGGTCCCCTCTGTCACCCTGTCTTCTGGATCTCCAGCAGTCCTGGACAGCTCAGGGGAAAGGTTCCTCCAGCGTGGAGAACCTGGAACGGGGGAATTGAGAACCTTTGGTGGTTCTGTAGCTATTAAAACCAGTTCTACACCGGCCATCTAAGTGTTGGACAGGTTACATAGTGTCTGTCTGTGTGCACCCCCAGAAAGGCTGGCGTGTGTGTGTCACCCAAACAACCAAATGTGTCTTTCGATCGTCCGAACCCACGTCTCACACCTCTCTTTAGGCTGAGATATGACCGTGTCTTTTGAATTGTCTCTATCTGTCTGAGCTCCGTCATGGCGTGCGTGTCTGCCTCTTACGCACGGCGTTCTTCTCTCTCTGTCCAGCAGAGTTCGGACGGTACCAAGGCCAGCGTGAAGAGCAGAGAGGCCTATGCCAGCTCCTCTCGTCGCCAAGGGTTACCTAGCAGGTACTCCTAATGTCCATGTGAAATAAATGACCTCAGAGAGGAATTAACAACCTCCCCCCTATCTTTTCAAACAGTTGTAAAAGATAGTTGTGTATATATATATTTTTTTTTTTATGTCGCTGCTTCTATTGACCGTCATCTGATTGGTCGTCCTAACTGTGACGTAATCAGGTTGATCCGCTACCCGTTGGCGCCATGTAAGGGACGGATCGCCGTGACAACCGAGGACCTGGCCTGTCTGGAGAGCGGCGAGTTCCTCAATGACGTCATCATCGATTTCTACCTCAAGTCAGTAGTCTGTTGGGATGCACAGGCTCCGCACACAACGGGGTGTCTTCCTGAGTGTCTCGTTTCCCTCTCACGCGTTCTTCTTTGTATTCACTGTCTTCTCCTTTTTTAATTGCCATAACAGATCAAAAATGGCACTTTATCTGCTGTGTATGTAGAGTTTAGCATTGTATAGTATTGTATAATATTGTATAGTGTAGTATAGTATTGTATAGTGTTTTATAGTATTGTATTGTGTAGTATTGTATATTGTATTCTATAGTATTGTATATTGTATTGTGTAGTATTGTATAGTTTTTGTAGTTGACTGGGCCCCTAGGACCAAAGTATGACTCTCTCCCTCTCTAACCCTAACTATCCTCTCTCTCCCCCTCTGTGTCTCAGGTTCCTCCTCCTGGAGCGGGCCCACACAGACATGGCCGAGCGCTGCCACATCTTCAGTAGCTTCTTCTACAAGCAGCTGACGGGCCGCCACACGCCGGGAGAGCCGCTGTCCGTCATCCCGTAAGCAGATCAGCCCCCCCCCCCCCCCACCGCCGACGCCGGCCTCTCCTGCCGGCTTAGAGGCCACTTAGCTCTCCATAGGGGGGCTAAGGATGAGAGCGCTGTGGGGGGGCGGCGTTAGGGATGGAATATTTAGGGCCTGAATGATAGTGTTTAAAGAAGCAGAAGAGGGGGAAGCATTCAAAGCAGTTGTTAAGAGGAATGTGGAAGTGACGCCAGCACAGTGATCGTTTGTGGGTGTCAATCTGTACAGCACAACTGTGTAGGAGGAACAGCAGCAGCAACAAGTGCCCTGTTTTTCCAGTTGAAAAGTAATTCATGATGTTAGATTGTTGCATTTATATATGTGCTTTCTGCATAATTTTCCTGGCCTGTAATCATACAGGTTATCAAATGATGTTTGAAATGTTTATAATCTCTTCTTCCGCCTCAATTAACGGTAGGATTGAGAACGGTAATGCGGTTGCTCTTAACTACGGTTTTGGTTACGCTCGTATTTAACTTTCCCCCATCGACTGCAATGGGACAGAAATCAGTGTGCAGGCAGGCTTCTATCCAGTTCTATGTAGAAAATCCACGCTGTCAGATTGTGTTCATTTAAAAAGGTTGAAACCCGTTAACCGTAGTCTATCCTCGTGTCTGATTGGCTCCAGAGCGCGGGAGAGGAGACACCAAAGAGTGAAGACGTGGACGCGCAACGTGGACATCTTCACCAAGGACTTCCTGTTTGTGCCTGTCAATCACGAGTAAGACCACGCCCCCCCACAAGCCTACCCGTCACATGTCACATCCGTGCTCTGTTTCTCCCGAACACACCTACACACACACACACAAACACACACACTACCAAACAGTCCAAAGAGTGTTAACGCAAGCTAAGGAAAACATCCGATGCCATCTGCCTCCTGCACCCAGAGACGGAACAAGCACTTCCAGGCCTGCTGCCTGCTTACATCCACTCCCCCATAACACACACACACATAAACACACACACACACACACACACACACACCTGGAACCACGTCCTTGAACCTTACTGTGCTGTGTGCTAGCATGTCTCCACTCCACTCCATGGAGGTCAGTACAGCACTCCTTTACTTCACAGTCCGAGAGGAGCTCCCTCTAACCAGCCCCTTGTCTCTCTGACCGTGAGCCATGAAACGAACACAGTGGAGTGTGTAGGGGGGGCCGGGGGGGGGGCCACCAGCGTAGAGGAAGGGAGCTCCCCCCCCCCCTCTCTCTGCTGTAACCGAGGAGGCTACGTGCCCCTCCGCCCGGTGCACACGCGTGTTTGGCGCTGGTGGAGCGGTGGGGCTGCTCAGTGTCGGTCACGCATGGAGGGAACAGGAGGGAGTTTGGTTTACGTTCATCATATGGGCGGAATTAAGGCGGAGGGGGGGTGTGTGTGTGTGGGGGGGTTGCGGTCGGTATGACCACGCCGATGCACTGGTTCACTTTCCAAATGTGTTCCCTGTTTTATGCCGAAGGTGAAAAACAATACTGGGTCTCGTAGTAGCCGACGTTTTAAACAGAAATCAGCGTTCGACTGACTGGTTTTGGTTTAGGTCCAGTTGATTGACTTCTGTAAGCTTACCTTCAACATAATGAAAAACATATTAATACCATCGTACCTTGGATCAGATGTCGCTCAGTCGTTTAGAACCCTCTTGGCAAGTTGGCAAGATAAAATAAAAATGCTTTATAGCTGTAAAATTAGACCAACCCTATCACGGCCCTGAATATGTTTTTGAGTGTTCTGACATTGTGTGCTCCAATAAAACTAAAAGAGTTCAGGGGGTAGGGGACGTGATGTGCATGTGCTAACCTCTGGCAGTTTGTGATGTGGACACGACTTTCTGCTTGTAAGCCAGTACTCGTGGTACTGTTCTGTCGAGAAGGCATTAAGGTTTCTAGAGGGGGACACTATAGACATGGCCTACATCATAACTCCAAACATACACAACCTTTGTTGTCAGACCACTCTTGAAAAAACAGAAGTATCTTGTGATTTATTTGCGGATGTTATTGGCTTCTTGTAATTAGATCCTCTGTTGATGCAGAATTTGCGGATGAATCAACTTGTTAAGCACATTTTTTAATTCGCAGAGTCTCTCCTTCTGTTTGCGTTCTTCCACAGAGCTCACTGGTACCTGGTGGTCATCTGCTTCCCCCGTCTGGTGAAGGCCCAGTACGAGGAGTGGAGCGGCCCAGCCTCGGCGGAGCCCAGGGGGGCCAAAAGGAAACTCCAGCCCCTGGCTTCAGAAGACGTGGAGGCCGAGAAACCCTGTGACACCCTCACAGGTGGGAATTGGATCCAAAACGTCAGCCAGTTTATCAACGGGGAGGAGGGGAGAAAACGTTCTTGGCAGCACGTTAACTCCCAGAAGTCTCATAATTACTTTGCACATTGTGCTTACCCATAACAAGCAAATTATCAACGCCTCTTTTTTTATTTTATTTTTGTTATTGTTAAGTTACACAGGCCGTTTGGACTGCCTTGGCCTGGCCCAGAGAGCTCATTATTAAAATCGTTGTTTCAAGTTGTAATGGGGTGAGAAAACACTTTGACGCCGCCCAAGGACAGGACACTTAAGGAGTTGAAGCCATAGAGAAATGCCTGAGGACAGCACAAAAAAGCAATAAATTAATACATAAAATTTAATAAAAAATATTTTGCGACTGGTAAGCTTTGGTGTTCTCTAACAGGGTGGATTTGATTGGCCCTGATGTTTGAGCATACACACGGCGCACGATGCAAGAGCAGAAACAGAAATAGAGCGTGGAAATTTGGCCCTAACACCGGGGAGGGGGGGATCCAAACATTTACGACCTATTATGTTATTATGTGGATATTATTTCTGATGTTTCTGTCCCAGAAGGCACAGCCGGAGCCAGGGGGAAACCCACACTTTCTAAATTGAGGTCGCACAGCCCACCGGTAATTATGATATTTACGAATGATGGCGATGACGGTGATTATAGCTATCGTTGTGATTTGTGTTTCCATGTGTTCGCAACTTTTATGTTTATATCTGAAATGTATTTTATAGATAAAACAAATTATGCGGTTCAAAGCCCAAACAGAGACAAATATCTCAGTTGAGAAGAATATTTGTGTACGAAAACATGTCGTCACATAGAATGTTGCCGTTGTGTTGGAAGCCTTACCTTCTGACCTCTGACCTTCTCCTTGTAGGAGTGCACTCAAGATGGCTGCCAGCGGGAGACCGTCTGTAGAAGGTGAGGACTGGACAGTGGTGGTGGCCTTCTGTACCGTCATTGTAACGTGTTGGACCTTATTACAATGCATCTTTAGACTCATATTGTATGATGCAGAAATCATGTTTCCAGCCATCTGTAATGACTGCATGAGCTCATTGAAGTCTGTTTTATGTCTCTAATACATACATTCATGCATCCGTTCATATAGAGACATACAGCGCCAGTTAAAAGTTTGGACGCACTTTTCTCTTTCACCGCCAAACTTTGTAGTGGTACTGTGCATGCAGTAGAACGCAGTTTAGATGAACTGCGGTGTGTTGGTGTTGTTTCGTTGCGCCTGGCAACCGTCCGTGTACTCGGTAGCTGAAGCGCAGGCAAACTTCTCCCCCCGTGCGATTCTCATGTCGTTCCTGAGTGGAATCACTGTGACGCTGTGTGTCTCACTGGGCCTTGTCTCTCCACAGACCCTGCATCCTGGTGATGGACTCCCTCAAGCTGTCCCACCACCACGACATCTACAAGCTGCTACGGGAGTGAGTACGGCCTCCCTCTCTCTGTGTGTGTGTGTGTGTGTGCGCGTGCGTGCGTGCGTGTGCGTGCGTGTGTGTGCGTGCGTGTGTGTGTGTGTTTCTATGTATGTGAGTGTGTGTATTTGTGTTCCTGTGCACATGCCTGCTGTCTCTGTAAACAGAACGTCACCCCTCTGTCACATGGCGTCAGCAGTGTATTGGAGAACAGATCTGGGTTTGTGGTCCTCAGGTACCTGCAGGTGGAGTGGAAGGTGCGGAGGGGCACGCCGCGACCCTTCACCCCGGACACGGTGTTGGGGACCCACTGCCGGGTCCCCCTGCAGGACAACAGCAGCGACTGCGGCCTCTACCTGCTGCAGTACGTGGAGTGCTTCCTACAGGTAAGACTTTGGGTGTCTAGAAAAGCGCTATATGAAATGCAATCAAATTATTATTATTGAGTGAGCGAGTGCAGTTAGTACTATCGTCACACTATTTATAACAGACTAACTGCTTGGCCCCACATTGTAATAGTAGCTACAACCTCTCTGTTTATTTGGCTCATCAGAACCCAGTGGTGCACTTTGACCTCCCTTTGAGGCTGGAGAGTTGGTTTCTGCGGCAACGGGTGTGGCGGAAAAGAGAAGAGATCAAGAGCCTGATCATGCAGATGCACCAAAACCAGCAGTTTGCAGAGAGCGCCAACCGGTAACCATAGACACAGTGGTAACCATAGACACAGTGGTAACCGTAGCACATAGCACAAGGACCAATGAGGGCTCAATGGGACATTTTGTGATCCTTCGTGGCCAATGCACAACAAACCCAGTCACTGAAGGAAGTAACTTTTTTTACAAATATGTGAATGTAATAATTCTTACTGTAAATAAGTTATTCATAATTATATTTTTAATATTTATTTTGCAATTGAGTGTGGCTTTTTTCTGTGGTATTACTAGAAAAAATAAGAATGTTAGTTTGAATAAAAAAGGTTTTAAATACACATTTTTTGTGTTTATTTTCAGTTTTACAGTCCAAGAGATACAGAAATATACAAAAAGATTTATTTAACTATATGTATGCACTACAATTGACTATTAAAACAGAAATGTTAGTGGGGGGAATCTATATGTATATATTTTTTAAGTGCAGACATTTTGAAATTAGCTTTATTGTATGCAGCTGCAATCTATGGTGACCTTAATGCAAACAAGTGAATATATTAGCAGCCTTGTGTTTTGGTTTCACATGTAATAAATATTTAGTGCTTGAAAATACTGTTTTGTGGGCAAGACTGAAAAAGCCTACAATCGTTCAATCTGTATCTGGTAATTGGGAAACTATATTACTAGTTTCTGAGGTACGCTGATCGCATAATAGTAATAATTACAACTTGCGACTTTATAAACATAATTTCTCTAACGTGATACTAATATGTCATAATGTTTGTTTGTTTATTTTTTCTAAACCTACACTCTGCTACCGCTTGATTATAAAGTAGGCCACATGGATGGAGTTGATTGGCTTTTCCAGTATAGCTGGGATAAACATATAGATTTAGTGGGTTTTTGGGGGGGCAGGCAGGGATGGGGGATGGAGGGTTGTTAATTTGGATCAGCTTCTTTTTGGTCATTCTGGTTTAGGCTTCACAGTAGGGTCTCCAGACAGTCTTTCATGGACAGACGTACACACAATTATGACCAAGGTAGTGGCAAAACCCCCATGCCTTAAGTTATACCACCTTTTAAGTACCTAGTAGTTATTTCGCATTACACCATTCCAGTGCATTTTTCGAACAAATTAAATTGCTTCGTCAACATGTTGTCTAACTTTTTGTTCTACCCTGGAGCTAAACTAATTCCAATTAAAATTGGAAGTCTGTTTCAAGTTTAAGGCTTTGATTTTGTCAACAAGGCCTTGGCATTTCACAGTGCTACCTTGTTATGAAGTGGTGTAGCGGAGGTGGTTATTTTACTTTTTTAACGCCCATTTGTACATTTTAAGTGTTGTATGAAAGGATTTAACCTGATTCAATTGGATTCATTTATATTTTCCTCTGAATTTGACCTGCTATCACAAAGTGATACGATATTGGACTCATCAAACCAATAGAGCACCATCTTTTTGATGTTGATGATACTCGCTTATCATTGTTTCCAGTTTATGTTTCAGCTGAACCCTTTGCCCTTTGAGAGTAAACCCAAGGACACAGGGCTACTGGGTACTTATCTATGGTTGGGTCAGTTAAAGATTTAGGTGGAGGTGGTTTGTCCTCTTGCTGGAGTGGGGAGTTGTTTATCATTCGTAACTGGAGTAGATGAGTTGGGGATGGGCGGGGTCTATTGGCGTGCATGAGTGAGGATTAACGGTAAATGGTTAGCCTCTATGTCATCAGGGTGGCGTACGGGAATCACAAAGCCTCCAGGCATATGGGTGGCTAGATCTGCTATCAGAAGAGGATTCTATGGGGAAGCTAAGCCCCTCCCTAACCACCACTTCTACCTCTATCTCATTGAATTATAGTGTGTCTGCTGGGAATGTGTTGGCTAGTGGAGTTATCCCAAGGTGGTTAGCAGGATGCCCCATGCGGAGATCTTATCTCAAAGTACTTATAAGGGACTACTCTCAATAAGAGTCTCAATGCTTTATTTTTTTTTTTGTCGTGATTTTTTTTCCCGGTGGCTCAAGGCCTGGTGGCATTTCAATGTACAGTTACTGGAAAACACTGTAAGTGTAAGTGTAAATGTAAGTGCTTTACTTCAAAAACCAACAAAAAAACACAAATTAATCCCGATAATTAACTATTCTAAATTAAAATATGTAGTAGTATTGCTTTGTGTTTCACCATCCCCACTTGTTTTGTTTTAGATTTTAAAAAAACTTTGCTCTTGAACTTCCAACCTGGTGACGTTTCCGAACAGTACGGACTGCGGATTTTATAGTGGATCAGGGCCAACACTTTTCAGAGCTTTCCTCTAATTGGTGAGGACATGTGGGGTAGTGGAAGTCTCTGGACTATCTCTCTCTCTCTCTCTCTCTCTCTTTCTCTCTCTCTCTCCCTCTCCCCCCCCTTTGGCTCCACGAGATGTGGTAAGGTAATGATGAGGTAACATGATGATCTAGGAACCGTAGGAGAGGCTTATCTGGGCTGGACTGAAAGATTAGACAGATTTAGTGCTCTTGACAAAGATGTCCTCTTTTGAATCTCAGTGGTCATGCGGGTAGGTAGACAATTGTCTGAGAGTATATGTCAATTTTAAGGGATTATTTAATCATGGTCAAAATCAAATGATAATTTGTTAGCTTTTGAACATTTTGTGGTTTGTAGAGCAAGTTTATTTTTTGAGAAGCGGAGCCAGTTGCAATGCAAATCCGTCATTCAAAAAAGTTCCTTTGAATTTGTTTGAATGATACACAAAGTAATAATACAAAGTCATTTATTGTACCCCTTTATTGTCAGTGGCAATGACTTCTTACAAACGTAATTCCCAGCCAATGATACAAGCCTTTAACCACGTGGCCACTTCCATCATTTCAGTCTACAAGGATAATGCCTACATTTTAATTGTGGTCCAGACAAATGAAAGACACCTGTCTCCTAATCGCCAAGTTTCCTGATTGTTGAAAAACCGTAATCGACTTAGGGAGACAATAGTTCCTGGCAAGACAATGCATGTACCTGCCTGCCAAAGGAAAAGAATGGCGTTGGACCAAGGATATTTAAAGGCAATTCAATGTGCATGCTAAGCGTATTACAATTGGCAGCAATTCGTATTTCCTGTTACCTTGGGCTAAAGTCATCGTCATGACGAGGGTGAAAATGGTCCTGCTGTGAAGACACAACTCGCATCCTGACGACCTTGCCACGATGTGGCTTGTTTTTAGAAAATGGTCTGAGGTCATTTGACGTTGTGATTTCCTGGTGTATATTAGCTCAAATTGATGATGAAATAGTGTGTTTCACTAAGTTCTGGTTACAAAAGATAACAGAGAGAGTTCATATGATTGAAATTAGTGTTCATGATAATGTTATAGTTCCATAGTCTTAAGAGTTCAATTTCAACAGGGAAACGACCTGAAGTGGCCTTTTCCACAAGGAGGGGGGGGGGGGGGTTACTAATGCTTGGTCTTAAATGAACGAAAAGAAAAAAAATGATATTTAAAAATGATATTTAAAAATCTTCCAACTCACATGCCGTTTTCAGTGGTGAACGCGACTTTACTCCCATTGCTCATTAACATTCATCAGCTGAGTTATGTTATTGGCTAGGGATAGTAACACTCCGTTGTTGTCATGGCTGCGGCCGGAGTAGCTGAGTCTGTGATTGGCCAATTAGATTGACTTGAATTTTCTACGTCACAAATCAGTGAAATACAGAACAGCTTGTACAAGAAGGTAATAGGTAAAATAGGTTTGTTGTCCGAGGTTTTTTAAAATGCACAAGGCACAGATTAAATTTTTTCATGTTGTTGGTACAATCCCTGTAAGTGATCAAACAATGCTAGACAAAGAAATAGTCAAAATATTACATTAGGGCCCCTTTAAAATCCTCTTTTACGATCATATGCTAGGAGCTGTCTGAGATTGAGACGAGAGTGGGATCGATCTGTTCTTAGAGCTTTGTCGTCGACGCTGTCGCCTCAACTCGGGTCACTAGACCTTCACACATACACTCACCTCAGCGTGCCCTTTTGATCCTAGAGCTCTCTAGCCACTCTGACCTATTGGCAACACCACTTACAGCAAAGTCCATTATTGGTGATAACTTTGCCGACATTAGTACCTGATAGAGAATGACAGGCGTCAAAAGTGGTCATTCAATTGAATATGATTTCATTTTGACACTTGCCATACTGTCATGTGAAATAGATTTTTTTTTTCGGGTTCAATTCATGTTGATGTCGCCCCGAAGCTATGTTATATTATAACCATAGACATGCAATATCTATTTGAGTAACGTGGTGCTCTGGAGTGACTGAGGTTGTGCCGTACAACTTACAAGCCACCCCAAGAGCTTAACCGGTGGGATTAGAGAGAGAGAGAGAAAGAGAGAGAGAGAATAAAAAATCTCTTGCCAGAGTCCCATCTGCTTACCTGTCCAAAGGAACTGTCATTCGGAAAGCCACAGCACCCTGTTACTGAGGGGGGCTAGCCCCGGGAGGATTTTTTTGGGGGACTGAATCCCAATACTTCAAATGTTTCTTTTCATCATGCAATCAACTGAAAGGACCATGCTAAAATACAAGCCGTCACTGATGAGCTGAAGAGACGTAAAGAAATTAGAACTGGTCTGGAGTCAGAACTTGGATATCGCCTTTTAAAAATGTCAGGCGTCTCTGGAGGTTCCTCTTTGTGGGTTCTCTGTGTTATTTTTCTGAGTGGATATCTTCACATGGCAACAGGTATGAGAGCTACAGCAATGCATATTCTGTATATAATGTTATATTGCAAGTTTTATGTACGCATTCATGTTGAAATGTTTTTGGATGGTCGTTTCAGATGCCACCACTGGTGTTTCAAAGGATGGCTTGACCGTGACTTTGAAACTTACAGAACCTCATCACTCTAATAGAACTTCCACCCAACTAAATATATCTAAAGATCCGTTGGTTTCGGACTACCGGTCTTATGAGGGGAGTGTTGCAGTCTTTAGAAAAAAGAGGAACATACTTTTCCCTAGTGGAGTGAAACTTTGTGCCGAGGAGACCTTTGACGACGCCATAGCCCAACATCTCACCTACTTCAACCTCAGAGGTATGCAAAACATCTTTGCCTTTT
>JAVQIZ010076579.1:0-27863 GCA_036023535.2 Galaxias brevipinnis
GGCCTACTGTGTGGTTTTTTTTGTGTGAAATGGACCTGCGTTCCACTCCAGTGCTCAAGGTGATGCCAATAACACGCCTGGCAGCTGACCAGAGACTGATGTCATCAGCTGTTGGACAGCTCCCCAGCCGCCCAACGGCCTTCTGATAGCAAATATTGATCAAGGGCATTTAGTCCTGAGACAGCTAAAACACAGAGTTAACCAGTCCAATTTAATGGAAAATTAAAACAACATGAGTGTATCATGCTTATTTATATTGTAGCAACTAAACAATACCACATATTTTTTATAATAGTAATACATATCTTCCTGTGGTGATTGATAATGTTTGTATATAAACATCATACATTATGTAATTTTGTTTTTACAGATTGTGGTTTAAATGTCCACAAGCAGTGCTCCGCTATGGTAGCCAACGACTGCAAGCCAGACCTAAAACATGTCAGGAAAGTCTACAGCTGTGACCTCACAACACTGGTGAAAGCTCACGACACCACTCGGCCCATGGTGGTGGACATGTGCATCCGGGAGATCGAATCAAGAGGTGAGCTCAGGGCAGCTGGAGCACATTACAATAGCTTGCCTAGTTGATTAGCATAAACCACAAGGGAAAGTAGTAGCAACTTCCACAAAAAGATGTGCACTGGTAAATATGCAATAGTACTGTTCCTGTTGCTGGTCAAAAGCAGTAGTGGGCTAATCCACAGTCCAATTTAGTATTAAATTGTGCAGGTCTGGTATGGTATTAATGATTTGAGTACTGTTCCTTTGTGGTAATGTGATGAGCAAGACAGATGAGAGCTCTGGTAATTGTACATATGTAATGGAGAATAGATTACTATGTTTCCTGCTACCTCCACTTGATTGCATTCTGGTTAAATTACTCAGCCAAGCAGAAACCTCATCTTTCCCTCATTGGCGGACCAGTAATGTATGTCTGTAACCAATGCTGAGTTTGATTTATGTCTTTATCAATTTGTCCAATGGTGCAGAAAACTCTCCGCATCTTCCCTTGTTATTTTCTGATGACACTGTGTTAATATGTCCCAACTCTCATGCATATTTAATGTTTTAATGACATTTACTATGGCCCGAGGTTACTGGTGAAGGTTGTGAAGTAGGCCCATTAAATGTTTAAAAAAGGGATATGTCCTCCTCTCTTCTAGGACTAAAATCTGAAGGGCTATACAGAGTATCTGGATTCAGTGATTCTGTGGAAGAAGTAAAGCTTGCATTTGACAGAGGTATGTCGCTCTTTTTTTTACATTAATTATTTCCCAACATGTTCATGTGACAGTTTGCACTCAACAAAATCATTTTGAGATAAGGCTACATCAAACGTTATCTGATGTGTGCTTGCATAAGGCCCGCAGAACATTTGGGATTACCAGAGAAAGTGTCACATTAGTGTTGGGATTACTGTCCATCTGGGAGAGCACGTTCTGTGCCGACATGGCCCAATAACACAGGCTTGACAGGGCAGCCGGGGGTCAGCCCAGCCTGTTAAAAAGCCAGAGGACTGCTCCAAATACTCACACCAGCTCTCAGTAACATCCTCACTCTCACATGCACGAAAACTTTTTAAAACATCTGCTTCTCCAGGGCTAGTAAAATGAGTAGAGGGCTTGTCTTAGTTGAGTGCTGCGTGAGCTCTAACTAGAAGGGAGAGCCTGGAGCTATGAGCTAATGGCTCGGCCAGAGCTGCTTATAGGAGATCACCCCTGACAAAGTGTCATTCCAGCTCAAAGCACTGGGGGACGCGGACCCCAGAGAAAACTAGGCCAGTTCAGAATTCTATGCATACAAATCTGGAGATCAGAACAGGCCAGGCGAGTGGCAGCAGCCCCTTTAGCATGACTGAAAGTCCAAGTAGGATTGTTCTACTGCACTGACTGAGTCCCTCTGAAAAGCTGCTCACATGTACCATAACCAGAAACCATTGTTTGAATCTCAACTGTACTGTTCTCTCCTTAATTACAACCACAGACGGTGAGAAGACAGACATCTCCGTAAACGCTTATGAAGATATCAATATTATCACTGGTGCACTTAAGCTCTACCTTAGGGATTTGCCTGTTCCTGTCATCACATACGACGCCTACCCCATATTCATGGAGGCTGCAAGTAAGTCTGAAGCTGGCTGTGAGCTTTTTTATCTCGTTGAGGTAATAGTACCTCAGTGTTTTTTTATAATAGACTGACGTTTCTGAATTTTATTATTATTATTGTTTTACCTATAAGCATTGAACAATGCCCCTTTGTGACGATCTGTGACGTGTCAATTGCCCTCTGGCTTACTTTGCCAAAGCGTAATATAGTATATTCACAAAATGTAACCGCATTTTAACTGTCCTAACCATTCAATGTTGAAAGTATTCGCGACAAACCTTCACATTTCTCCAAGCCTTGTGTTTTGGCTCAGTCATGTTTAGCCACAATAACAACAACATCATGAATCCACCTATTTCTTCCTGCAGGCAGGGGAATAACTAGCAAATCAATGACTCAGTGAGAAATCCTGACCCTGTTAGTGTTTGACTGTGTGCATTGTAAGAGAAAAGAGAAACAGAAAATCTATTTTGATGGCATCGTACCTGCTGTTTTCCAGAGCTCTCAGACCCAGAGAAGAAGCTGGAGGCCTACCGAGAGGCTGTGAAGCTACTTCCCCCATCACACAGTGAAACACTCAAGTATCTCATGGCACATCTAAAAAGGTAAGGAGCATACTTCAATCCTATGTAATATATCAATACTTCAGTGGTATTTCTGTTAATAAAATAGGCAATGAATGGATTAGCCATGAATGTGGCAACGTTTTTCTTGTTCTTGCTGATGTATTCACTTTTCTCTGATTCCCTTTCATAGGGTAACTGTACATGAGAAAGACAACCTGATGAATTCGGAGAACCTGGGCACTATCTTTGGGCCCACTCTCCTGCGTTCCCCTAACCTTGACGCCATGACAGCCCTAAATGACATCCGTTTCCAAAGGCAGGTGGTCGAGGCCCTCATTAAAAACGAAGATGTGCTCTTCTGAAAGCATGAGGAAGATGGCGCTTCAAAAATATTTATTTTTGAACAGCAGCTACTACTGTAGGTGCTGTCCTAGCACCTTTGGGTAAAGACTTGAATATGAAGTTGTTGTTTTTTCTATAACACTATGTGATACATACCTTTTTGTACAATCCCTGTGGACCAGTGCTGAACCTCTCATTTTGCCTCCCCTTTATTTGGTTAGGAGGACGTTTCTTACACTGCATGTCTGTCTCCCCATTTCTGTCGGGGCTTTGCTTAATCAATGATAGACCAGACGTTCACGCCGTGACGTCTTTTGTTTTTTCTCCAGCTCTGTAGCTGTAACCCAGCATGTCTCCTGATCCATTGTGGTTCTCTTGTTATTCCGTGTCTTAGTTTCCATTCCACATTCCTAGTTGCCTATTGTGCAATTACTTTTTGTGAAACATTGTATAGCTGATTATGAAAATGCTACTGATACTTTTCTTGAACCTTTGTGATTATCTTTGACTTATCCTGTATTTTGTCTGTATTATGTATGCACCATGTCTTACTCAATTACTTTTCAAGCCTTTCCTCTTAGAATATGAAAACAAGCAATTAAAGTGTGCTCTATTTGCCTGACCGTGGTTTTTTGTTGCGGTCAATGTTTTTTACTTTAATGTTTTTGTACATAATTTGGGCATGAATATTTTAATTTATTAAACCTCTCTGATATGTAACGGTGTGTCTTACTGGAGTTTTCATTGTAACAAACAACTAACTATATTAAACATCCATTTCATTCAGTTGTCTTATAAGCATTCTATGCAGTGCATGTTCCTTTTAATCTACAGTATATGTGAAATTACCCGTAATTTAAGGGCATGGATTCTGCATTTCACATGATCTTTTAAGATGACCTTGTAAAATGTGCCTGTAAGTCTCCCTATATGCATATTCAGAGTGACAGGCAGGCATTGCCCAGACTAGACATGACACGTGACCGTGCTGCAAGCCCTCCAACAACACGTCAATCACACTGATTCATTGCCAGATAAACATAAGACCCACAATACCTTAGGCAGCCCCCGTTACCCCATCCAGGAGATTTTTAATTGCGGGATACGAATGCAAGCAATGCCACTTGGGATTTATGCATTTTAAGTTTAATTAACCACATGCATTCCATTTCTACACTATTTCCCCAAAAATAGTCAAGCCTTATCGCACACACCGGTGGCTCATTAAAAGATACAACTGTCGCCTCGTCTCTGCGTGGCAGTGAACAAACACGTTTCATTTGTATTACGTGACTTTAACCATACTGACATAACTTCCGCCAGATACCAGTCATGTATGTTGACCAGTGTCTTATGGAAGTAATTTATGGTTGAGTGGTCTTGAGTCAATGAGTTCATGAATTGTGATTCATGAATGTTACATTGTTTGGTCATTTTACAGCAGTACAAACAGCAGCTCATTAGCTAGGATTAACATTTTATGAAAAGCCATAAAATGTGTGTTCCACCAAACCCTGTTTAATTGGCCATTTTGTTTTCAGAAGACGTGCAAAAAGGCCTCTACTTCAGCATCCAAGATCAAATTACTTAAGAAAGCCTAAATAATGCTTGCTATATTTTACCGAGTTGACGCAAAATAATATATGTTTATTATTTCGTTCAATAAAATTTAAATTTTACGCTGATCATTACGCTTTTACAGTGGTGGTTTCTGTATTATCCATTCATCTGTGCAGAGCAAGAAACCAGTGGACCCGACCAAGCAGACAAGTGCTGTGAAAACGTAGGCTTCCTCCTCCACATCAAAATAAGTGTTGTATCATGGGATGGCTGCCTCCTCTTTTCAGTAATGAGTCGAGATTTGAAAGTGTATGATCCATGAGATGACTGACCTTTCTATGTTGATTGGAGAGTGCTGTGCGACATTCTCCCTGCAGAGGGCTGACCCAGATTTCAAAATGCGAGAATAGACCGAAAAATATAGTTAATCCATATGAAGTGGAAATGTTTCATATTCTCATAAATGGCTAGTCTATACAATGACTTGGTGATGCCTATTGTTATTCTGTTGGTGCATGTTGACAGGCCAAGCATCAAGATATGCCATGGTTAGGGTGTGGAAATCGAGTAAATGTGACCATATCTATTACCATGACATTTTATTCATTGCATTTCCCAGGGTGTTTTTTTTAACCCTGAAGCAGCATGCAAGGAAACATTTAAAAACATTGTAGCAACGCTGACATTGCCTTCGACAGCTTTCTCTTATTCCTGGGACTACATTAATAAGCAAAACAAAATGCCTTTTGAACATTTTTAAACCATTTACAGTTTACATTTAAAAAAATAATTGTGTGTGTAAATTCAAAAACTTGAAATAAAACCTATTATTCATAAATTACCAGTACCATATTTTATACGAGTATTTCTTACAGTTTAAAGTGTCCTATTGTTTAAAAATGAAGGTGGACGTTTTTGGGTGAAAATATATACCCTTTTTCTACCCCACAATGTATACAATCATCTCTTCCATGCCATGCCACAAAGACTGCATACATCCAGCAGCTCCTTCTGTGTTCGTTTGTCCCTAACAAATGGTGCACAGACACTATCATCCAGATCCTCCATTTTAATCATATGCTGAACAAAGCTGAAAACAGACTATCTAATCTAATCTACATCTAAACATCTAATCCTAGCTGAAGTAGAAGCAACTCGTGCTGAAACGGCTTCATGCAGCGACTGGACAAAAACCAGACAACGGCCTATCCAGGAGGATGTTGATTGAACAGATTGAATGTGGTTTGTCCTGGGTCACATGACTGAGTTCAGGCCGGGCAAAGAGGTTGTGGATTCAGGTGGCTTGAGTGATTGGTGTGGGTTTGGGGCAGGCATTGAGTGGGTTCTTTACACTCATCTCTCCTAATTCAACCATTGCCAAAATGGTCATTTGTCTCTAAGTGTGATGAATGAGGCTATTGGTTGAGTGACTAGATGATTGAATGCATAGGGGCTGTAGGGAAATTGAGTTGCTTGACCCATCATTGGCTCAGCAGGACAAGGCAGGTGTATAGATAAGAGGGGGTACTGCTTGACCATCTGGAAGCACATTGCTGAGACATGATTGAGAGGAAATATTGGGAGGGATATCTAAAAGCAAACAAATTGTTTTGCATTATTTCTTTTTAAGTTAATTATTATAACAACTGAAACAGAAAAGGACATGCATATTTTTATAATAATATTGTTTATCGTTGAGTTGTTGACAGATTTTTTTTTACAATTACTGGCTGTAGACACATACTATACAACCATGCCGAATATCAATAGAATGGACTGTTGTATTGAAATAACATATATTAAGCAACCAGTACTGCCTCTGCACTATTTTTTTAAACCTACCCCTGCGAGATATTTTCGTAGATTACTCAGGCATGTCAAGCTAATAACATGGCAAAGAATGCAACCCTCTCAAATGACGGGCATCAGTGTTCACTCACAACATATGGTGCCAAGAAGCAACAATACTGTTGCCAACAGAGAACTTGAAACAGCTAGTCAGTGCTGCTATTTGCATGTCATATTTTGTGAGGCTCGCAATGTTTTAGCTTGTGGAGTAAAATACAAGCAACAACCTTTTAGAGGTATTTGAAAGAGGGGCAAAAATGAATTTTCTACTTTCACGTTTTCATCTCCTAGTAATCCTAGCAGGTAAGGAACGTTTTAAAGTAAATTATGTTGGTAAATATGTCTTTGAAACCATGTTTCAGCAGAGGATACAACTGAATGGTTGGAAAATGTCATTGTATTTATTTGCAATGCATACCTAAAAAAACAGAAACAAAAAACAAAAGCTGTGTGATTGACAGGGGCATGTGTAAATGGTTTCTCTGTAATCAACATAAATGTTATAATTCACTGGTAGCTAAATATTCACAGTATACTATTGTTTAATATGTCGAAAACCCTTCATGCAGTCAGTGAGAATATTCCTGTAAATTAGGTTTAGTCTCAAGGTCAACATGGAAAATGAAATGCGACTCTGTGCTGGCCTTTGTCAATCGCTGTGTGTGGCTGAACTTGCAGATGCAGGGCAAAAACACGTATATGACCCCTACAACCACTACACTTACTAAAACACTTTTGAATAGCTTTCTGTTAATTGCTACCTTTTTAAATGAAAATTATGTCAAGACCATGTGTCATTTTGTTCTTATTGTGCCATAACAGGCTCTGTTTGGGGATCTGAACATGAGACACGACTGGTTAAAATGCTGTTCAGCAACTACAACAAGGTTGTGCGTCCTGTCACTCATTTCAAGGACCCAGTAGTGGTGACGGTTGGCCTCCAGCTCATCCAGCTCATCAGTGTGGTGAGATGTCATACCACCATCTACATTGGCTCAGATCTATTTGAAACATCACTGTCAACATGTCAACACATCTGTCTCTCTCTTTTCAAAGGATGAGGTCAACCAGATTGTGAACAGTAATGTGCGACTAAAACAGGTTGGCTTTTTTACAAATCCGCGACCATATGACAGTGGTTCCATATCATGTCAAAATGCTTTTATGAATGCACATTCTACGCTAATGCTTATTTCAGCAATGGAATGACGTGAACCTAAAGTGGAACCCTGAGGACTATGGTGGAATCAAGAAGATCAGAATTCCATCCACAGACATTTGGCGCCCTGACCTAGTTCTATATAACAAGTAAGAATTAAGCCACACTAAAACTAATGCACTACTTCCCACTGTGCTGTACGTTGATCCCACACAGACATACAGATTTGATGCCGCATCCAACTCTCACAACGTTTTCTTCCACACTCCACTGTGGCAGGGAGCCTGGTTGCGTCAGGCTAAATTGGGCCTCTGCATCACAGGTTCCTCCCACCATATGCTGTTTCTGACACACTGCTGCTTTTCCCTGACAACCAGCTCCCCCGCCATGGCACACTGTGCCAGGCTCCGCTCTGGTTGGCTGGCATGTGTGACTGCTGCCATTACCAGGCCACCCTAAGCCCCCAGGAAGAACGTCCCTCTGTGTTAACATTATCCCCTGTGTTGATGCTGCTGCCTGTGTTTGGGTCCACAGTGCCGACGGAGACTTTGCCATTGTTCACGAGACCAAAGTACTGCTGGAGCACACGGGCATGATCACGTGGAACCCGCCGGCCATCTTCAAGAGCTACTGTGAGATCATTGTGCTGCACTTCCCCTTTGACCTGCAGAACTGCAGCATGAAGCTTGGTACCTGGACCTATGATGGCAACTTGGTTGTCGTCAATCCAGTAATAACAAACTGCACTATTCCAGCACTTTTCACGATCTCCCGATTACCTCACTGCTGATTATGAGACTGGGGTCTGTCCGAAAATATCCTTTTCAAATATGATCTCATTGACCCTTTATAGTTAATTAGGTGACTTTCCACCAAATTACCTTGAAGGGAAACATGCATACCAGCATGGTCACTCCCACATTATGCCTGCATTCTAATATCCCTCTGTCTCTCCCCCAGGACAGTGACCGACCTGACCTGAGTAACTTCATGGAGAGTGGGGAGTGGGTGATGAAGGACTACCGCAACTGGAAGCACTGGGTGTACTATGCCTGCTGCCCTGATACGCCATACCTGGACATCACCTACCACTTCCTGATGCTCCGCCTGCCACTCTACTTCATCGTCAACGTCATCATCCCCTGCATGCTCTTCTCCTTCCTGACCGGCCTGGTCTTCTATCTTCCCACTGACTCTGGTAGGGCAATTCCTTGCTATTGTAAACAATTTTACTCTAAAATAAATTGTTATGGTGAGCTTAAAGTAAAGAAATGCACCTTTTGTTGATTAACCTCCATGCTGCGTTTACAGGTTACAATGTGTATACATACTGAAGTGGTTGAACACTAACTGATACACCGGCTTTTCACCCACTCTTTGCTTGAGACGATGGTCCTGGCCTGTGCAATCACCACTATGCTGCAGCCTCTTGAATCTGGCCCTGTTCCCAGAGTGGAGACCTGCCTCATTACCCAGAGTCCCCCTGTGCTGTCATGTCTGTGAGCAGACTGTGGCTTTAATGTATAATACATCACTTGATATGAGGATGTGCTGCCATAATACTGTAGAGGGTCGCTAGTGCCAAACTGTGTTCTCTCCGGGTTAAGCTGGTTTAACTGAACGAAAAAACAACATGTTTTAAATTATATGTGTGAATATATGTGTCATCATGTGTTTGGTCTCTATATGTTGTGTATTTTAGACATAGTATGGAATATAATATTTTTATTCGTATTGCATTGATTTCTGAGATATGAGTAGATCGATCACAGAACAAGGACATATAGTGTCTAAAAAAAATTAAACATCTGGTCAAAATAAGGTAGTACTTTCATAGTCTAAGGTTGGCATAAAATCATCGTGCAAAAATGTGCTGTGCCCAAAGTTGACTGTTTCAAGACACTTGCGTTTAACATTATATGTCAAGTCAAATCTGAGACAATGTTGTGCACCAAGCAGCTGCATTTTTCAGGAATTTAACAACACAAAATTATCAAACATTTATCATTGTGAAACCGTTTATGTAATTTGAAGTGAATGAACATGAAATGCTTGGGTTTAAAAACACATGCTTTGTTTTAAATCTATTTGAATACAGCATCTATCTATCTAAGATCATGCTTGTTGTCTGAATGTGTCCCTTTAGGTGAGAAGATGACTCTGAGCATCTCTGTCCTGCTTTCCCTGACTGTCTTCCTGCTGGTTATCGTTGAGCTGATTCCCTCAACCTCCAGTGCAGTACCACTCATTGGGAAATACATGCTCTTCACCATGGTCTTCGTCATCACCTCCATCATAATAACTGTCATAGTCATCAACACCCACCACCGCTCCCCCAGCACTCACACCATGCCATCCTGGGTTCGCAAGGTGGGTACGGTAGTGGGAGGGGACAACAGAGAGCACATTTACTGTAGAATCACAAGACCTTACATGGTATCAAATAAGGACAACCGATTTAGCCAATGTTACCCTCTCTCACTGTAATCCCTATAAGCACAGTGTATCTCACCAAAGTGCACCACATAATTCTGGAGCTCCTTTAGAACCATGTGTGGGTTATGTTTCCTGCTAAAGGGAAGGGGGCTAGTGCTGTAGCATTTGATGGTAAGAACAGAATAACTAAGGATGCTAATAGTGGTTTTTTTGGTGGGTTATTTCTTAATTGGTCAACAGAGAAATGTCAAAAACGTGAATTGTCTAATACTGCCATCTAGTGTCAGCAGAGTATCAGTGTTAGATAAAAATATGCAAAGGTATTTAGATTATTATTATTAATGATAATAGCAATAATAGTACTACTACTACTACTACTACAACTAATAATAATAATAATTAACCAAAATCTGGTAAATTACCTCACTACCATTTGTGTTAATGTTTTGAATGCTAGCTTATAACATCCCTCTGGTCTCACCTGACTTGGCTGACTTTGACACATTTTTTCCCTCTCCAGATTTTCATTGATACAATTCCTGGCCTCATGTTCTTTTCAACAATGAAGCGTCCTACCAAAGACAACAAGACAAAATGTATTTATGGTGCTGACTTTGATATCTCTGACATTTCTGGCAAACCCACTCCTACAGCAGTCCCTTACCAATCGACTATCACAAAGAATCCAGATGTGTGCAGTGCTATAGAGGGGATCAAGTACATTGCAGAAACGATGAAGTCAGATGAGGAGTCCAACAATGTAAGGTTTAAAATTGTTTATGTAGGCCGTCTTTGTCATTGTTGCTTGTGTTTCTGCTTGCCTTGTGTTAAGAACATTGAATTGCCTTTGTGTATGAAACGTGCTAAACAAATACATTTTAGTTTATTGTATTGCTACCAGTGTTCTTGTAAGGGCATTTTTTTTAAACACTGTTGCTTCTCTATTTACAGGCTGCTGAAGAGTGGAAGTTTGTGGCAATGGTGCTGGATCACATACTGCTGTGTGTTTTCATGGCAGTGTGTCTCATTGGCACATTGGGTGTATTTGCAGGACGTCTCATTGAGCTCAGCATGCTCTAGAGGTCTGCAGAAAGCACTCATGTTTTTTGTGCTGTGAACATAAGAGTTTTGAAAGAAACACATTTTTGTCTGTGTTTATTAATTGTTTTGTGGCATTTTAGGACTTCTATGGTTGGCCTTTACACCTAATAGGTTTGCAGCTTTCTTCCATAGCGTTGAAAAGGCCTGCCACATACTTTATGCATGTTTATCCAGGATAATATTTGTGCATTCTAGCAATTGAGTTTGCTTTGTAATAAACTGATACATAAGCCGCATACTCTTACAGATGGTTAGCAATTTAGACAAAATTATTTATAATGCAGCATGTAATAAAGCAATTTAGAACGTAATTTCTATTTTAAGTCAATCAATTAGCAGCAAAGGTTACGGAATTAGACAAAAAAGGCAACACATTTTGACTACTGCCTATTTTAATTTTATATTTTCCATGCATACCATTACTAACTAGATTTAATTTATAACAAGGGGATAATTACATGGGGATGATTACATGCAGAGCATGTACTTCCCAGCATTGTCTTTTAATTTAAACACTGAACATTGATCAAATTGGCAGATTAAACGTGCCTATTTTCCATAGTGGCAAATATGGTGTCAGTTTAGCTGTTTTACAAACAAACGAAACAAAAAGTTGTTATAAAGTTGTTTATGTGTTGTTGCCCTAGGCCTAGGGCCTATCCAAGATCAAATAATCGGTACCCTAACTTTCACTACCTGGTGATTAATGGGTTAATATTGAATACTACCACGTGAGTCAATGGAAACGGTGCAAGCCTCGCCTCCTTTGCGTTACGTATGAGTTGAGCACCGTGAAGTCAGAGACAACTAGCAACTGTTGTGAATAATCCAAGGTGGCGCCGTATGCTGTGTTCGGCCTTCAAATTAAGAGATTGCACATGAGTTCGATTTAATGAGGCTAACCATCGCCATAATACAAATAAATAGTAAAGTGTTATAATACATGCTGAGGGATAACTGTAATTGAACACTTTTCGTGAATTTAATCTATCAGCAAATTTGGTGCATCTACAACATGGATGACTCCTGTGAATTGGCAGATTGAAACTTAATAAAATATAAAGATTACACTTTAGACCAATAATACACTGAAGCACTCATGCATGGAATAATTTTTTTATGAACGAGGATATTCGTTTGCATTGAGATTCCTTTGATAAAACAAACAAACAAAAAATTCATTTAACAGAACCCTAACGCCTAATCCAAAACATTGCTGCCAGTGCCAGGATCCTCAGGAGTGCGGAATATCAACACATCACTCCCATCCTTTCTTCTCTACACTGCCACCCTGTCCTTTACAAAACCCAATTCAAAACTCTTATACGGATATGCAAAGGCTCTTATGGCAATAACTCCCCCTCTAACATCAAAGGTCTTCTCACAGATCCTCCCGCTGTCTCATGTCTGGGGACAGCCTGCTTCTCCTTACCCACAAATCCAAGCTTGGCTCAATGGGCGACCAGACGTTCAATATAATAATAAAATAAAAAAATCATAATAATAATTTAATAATTTATGATTTTAAAATATAGCCTGTATATTTAGCTAAATAGATTTCAACCCACTCAACACTATCATTATAAACTGTGCAGAGTCCAGCTTTCTATATCCTCTTTGCAGAGTGCACTTATTAATAAAAAGTAAGATATTACAAAAATAATTTAATTAAAAAAGATGACCTCTTGTTTTGAAGGTAGCAAAACATTCTCGGCGCCATTTTGGATTTTGTCACGCTAATGCTGCTAATTGTCTCCGGCTTCATGGTGTTATCGAAAGTGTGAAGCTGTCAAGACAAGAACTAAGAAAAACTTGCTGACTTAGCTATCAGTTGTTACTGCTAACTGAACTTAAACTTGTGCCTGTTCCTGCTTGCTTGAAAGAGAGGTAGAGATAATGGGTAAGTTTTGATCTGTTTTCTAATTTATCACTACTTTACAAACAATTCAAACACCCGGTTAGCTAGTGACGTTACCCATAACAAACATGTTGACATCATCACCAGACAGTTCCATTCAAGAGCTGTGTTATAACTTGTTTTTACTTGTTACCATATGAAAGGGTCCGAATGGCACAGAGAGGTTACCTGAAGCTGCTTACTCGCTTTTATGTTGCAAGGTCTTGCGACATGTTTTGAAACGGTTTACAACCTCATGCCTAAGTGATTTTTTTCTTTACAGCATCTGCTGTTCTGTCGAAAAGTAACAAGGACTCAACGGACAAGAGCTGATACAAAGTTTCTACGTAAATCGCCAATAGAATGGAGGGCACACCAAACAGTACAGCCATACCCCCGGACACCCCCACAATGTCAATTGACAAGCTCTTCCCAGCACTGTTGGAGTGTTTTGGGATTATATTATGTGGATACATTGCTGGAAGAGCGAACATAATCACATCCACGCAAGCCAAAGGACTGGGTAATTTTGTGTCCAAGTTTGCCCTTCCAGCGCTGTTGTTTAAGAACATGGTACTGTTGGACTTTGGTGATGTCATCTGGCCATTTTTGTGGAGCATCCTCATTGCAAAAGTGTCTGTGTTTGTCATTGTCTGTGTCCTTACATTGCTTGTGGCAAGTCCGGAGAGTCGCTTTAGCAAAGCAGGCCTCTATTCCATCTTTGCCACTCAAAGCAATGACTTTGCTTTAGGATATCCAATTGGTGAGTAACTATTTCCCATCTTGAAATGTTTTGCCTTTTGAGCTGTCAAATTGTGCATGTAGTGTCCATAATCCATCCAATTAAAAAGTCACCAAGGTCATTTTCTAAGGCTTGTCAATACATACATTTACAGTTTCAAACTGAAAAACAAACACAGTAACTAACTAGAAACACACTTTTGATGTTTGATGTTTTTTACACTGTAGCAGTTGTATAGGTGTAGCTTGGTTAAGTATACACAGTGTAGTACCTTTCGGTATACACAAATAGCCACTGCTTACAATGTTCAATATTGAGATCTTGCACAATGTGATGGGTTATTTAGGGGACGTTAGTGCTGGTGACTTGTTAGTGCTGGCTTTGAAACAAGTGGAGGGATGAGCAGTGTAGGTCAGCAGAGTCGCCATCATAACCTAATGAAGTCAGTTCGTATTGGTTCAAACATACAATAACAAATTGCAGCTATTCTAATTAGCCGAAACTGTGTTGATCGCTGTGCCGTACAACACCATAACATTATAATTTCTTTCCCAGTTGATGCTCTGTACAGGAACACCCACCCGGGATACCTGCAGTACATCTACCTGGTAGCCCCTGTGTCCCTCATGCTTCTCAACCCCATTGGCTTTGCCTTCTGCGAGATCCAGAAATGGAGGGACCAGAGAGAGCAGCAGCAGAGCAAGCTGGTGATAGTGGGGGTTGTGCTTCTGCAGGTTCTGAAGAACCCTATTGTGTTCATGGTCGTTATCGGCATCGTTGCCCACTTCGCCCTGAACCAGAGAGTCCCTGCCTTCATGGTGGGGTTTGTCGACGGCCTGGCCAACTCCTTTGGGGGAGCTGCTCTCTTCTACTTGGGCCTCTCCATGGTGGGCCAGTTAGGAAGGCTCACCAGATCCACTGTTGTGGCGCTGATACTGCTCAGCACGGCTAAATTGTGAGTGGATTAGAGTGGAGATTAAGGAGATATTGCTTTAAAAGGATCTTGTCGTGTCTCAACATGTCGTTCATATGTGCAAGACTCGGTTTTGCTGGTTCATGCCTTGTAGCTAATAGGACCTCGTATGTTTCTAATTAGATTTTCTTTAGGAATGCAGTCATGCAGGCCTGGGCCTGGGAATTCCCAGTTAAAATAAACACACCATTTATTTTGGTAGAGTCATACCTTTACATTTCCGGTACAATGTCAGTAACACTGTCTAATAATTATAACTTGTTTGTTTCATCTTTTTGAGATTGGTGATGCCCCTGATCTGTAGAGAGATGGTCGAGCTGCTAGACAATAGTAATACCAGTTTCCTCGAGCACTCCAGCCTCTCCAACTATGCCTTCCTTTACGGAGTCTTCCCCACGGCGCCCAGTGTAGCCATCTATGCGGCACACTATAGCATGGAGCTTGAAGTTGTGAGTATCTCTCCACATTTGCCTGTCGAAAACAAAGTCCTGCATGATACTATTGGGTTGTTGTTTGTATTTCTTATAGATAATCTCACTCTGTCTTGTGTTGTGATTCCCACCAGGTTACCTCAGGAATGGTAATAAGCACTTTCCTCTCAGCACCAATAATGTATGTTTCTGCCTGGTTGCTGACAATCCCAGGGATGGACCCAAAGCCTTTGATGGAATCCCTGCTGAATGTCAGCTTTAATGTTAGCATTGTCAGCTTAGTTGCCCTGGTGAGTGATCCCTACCCCTGTAATTGTAAAAACAGACGGTAATTAAGTGTAATAT
The DNA here is from genome assembly GCA_036023535.2 of Galaxias brevipinnis. NCBI lineage: Eukaryota > Metazoa > Chordata > Actinopteri > Galaxiiformes > Galaxiidae > Galaxias > Galaxias brevipinnis. Next base: position 15,510 of record JAVQIZ010076579.1, read on the forward strand.
CTCACTTATGACCAGCTTTGTATTGGATATTCCATTTCCATGTTTTTTTTTCAAGACAGATACACTTGATTTAAAGAAATTATTACTCCAGACTGTATGATGACTTTTTTTCTGTGCATTGCTATTATTAAATGAAACATTCTGGATTTTAGACAATGCCCCATTAACAACAGTAATAGAAACGAAACAAGATGTCAGCAAGCTGTTTTGTGTAAAATCTCAGCATGTGAGCAGAAGGGACTGTAACGTGCCACCAGAAGGCTAAGTCAGCTGCAGGACGTCTTATTTTCTAGATTTGCTTCCCCATTTACTTTGGTTTCACATTCCAAACTAGGAATAGACCAACTTCCTATGATGCAACGTACTTTCCCTTGAAGTTCTGCACATTTTAGGTTCCTCTAATCTCATTTCAAGCATTCACAAATCTCCATGTGATATCAATGTTATTGAATTTACTTTAGTCAATGTTTGCTTTGATCTTATCAATGTACTGTGTATACAATCATACATGTTCTTAGTAATACAGGGACACACGGTTGTATATGTGTGTGTTTATATATTAGGTGTGGACTATAACTGTCATGTTCCTGAGTAAGAAAGTCAAGAGGTTACCTCACATGTTTACAACCAACCTTTTCTTAGCACAGGTAAAATCATTCACTTGCCACTCAGGTCAAGAAGCCTTCATCCTGTTTAAATATTAGGTTGCTCACTGTTGACAAGTAATCTTATGCCATTCACATTTTAACTTTTCATCTTTCAGTTCTTATGTGGCGTTGGAATGATCCTGTGGAACTTTGTCGTGAGACAAGATAATTTCATTGGACAAGTTTTATCATTTTCGCTTTTGTATGGATCACTGTACAGCAGTTATATATGGGCAGGTAAGTCGAGTAAGCAGCACTAAACCACCCATCATCACAGCTTTTTTGATTCATATTAATACAGAATGTGTGTGTTCATTATTCTCCCTGATTAGGTCTTATAGCTCTGTCTCTTGTACAAGAGAAGCGATGTGAAGAATTAAAAATGTTACCGGGCATTTTTGTGATTGTTGGTTGGGGGTGAGTCAAGTTCAAAATATATAGAGAACATACAGTATATATAAATATAAAATATACAGTATATAACACTACATTTGGTTAAACCAATGCTAGAAATAGCTGGGCAAGGGAAAATATTCTTATCTGTTGATTCTATATTGACTCATTTAGTGAATCAGAAACTGTTTCTCTAACTCAGTTCCCTTCTCAACAGGGTTCCAGCCTTAGCAACAGCCCTGTTGCTCCTAACTGGGGAGAAAATGCCTGAAACTATTGACTCCGCTTTCTTCTATGGGAGGCTCCAAGTAAATATGACAACCAAGAGTGCATATCCATATCATGCTGAAATAGTGGGTAGATAAAATATGTGTGACACTGCACCAATTAACAGTGTCTCCTGTTTTCTCCTTGTCAGATCATCTGCACTGCTCTTCTACTGTCCCTCAGCATAGTGCTGGCAGGGGGCTCACTGATGCTGCTCAGTCGAGGGAGTTGGGCCTCCTCTAACTACCAAGTGTTGGAGCGAGACTCTACATTAGGCATAACGCAGGACCTCAGGCCCCATAATGGAACGGACAGTCAGACTTTGTTTGAGCCAGCTACCGCTGCTAGGATCATCAACCCAGGTACTCAAGGAAAGAACACAATGTCCTCCTATGACCTTTTGAACTTCAGATGATTACCAAATGAACAGGACAATGAGAAGCAACATGTAAAATACTCTTTACATTGGTAATGTACTTTGTGCTTTCAGACTGCCACTTATGTGACTGTGCACCACCCCAACCTATGCCCGATATGATAATCAGCACAAATATTAACAACGGACCAACCACACTTACAGGTGGGTTTATTCAGCTGACCCACTGTATGTGTTCATTTTTAGGTGTCTTTACTGTAAGAACTGCAGAAAGAAACCTTCTTATTGGCTGAAAGCTTAGTATCCAGTTCTTTCAGAATCCATACCACACTACATACTTAAAGACCTCGATTATCCTACCATATTTATTGAGCAAATATATTCAGCCGAGTTTCACTAGGTTTTATTGTGTTGTTACATATCGAGAGTCCTTATATGACCGTGCTTTTTATCAGGTCTTTCTGGCTCCTGTGCTCTGCCTCCCCCCTCAGGTCAATGTGCTAATAGCTGCGAGTCAACAGAATGTTTACTGGTCAGCGAGGAGCAACAGCGGCTTGTTACGGATAGACAGGTGGCCCGTCATGTGCTGCTGTGCCTACTTTTAACGGTTGGCCTGCTTGCCGTGAGTGAACTACCTTCTTTCTACCATGTTGTGTCATACACTTAAGGTCTGAGACAATAGCCTGAGCTTTCAGTTTGTACATCAAGCGCACTGTTAAGACAAACGTATGGTAACGTTTTATTAAAGTATGATTCTGGTTTGCCACTTAGAATCTATCTAGCTGTCTGTGGTGGCTTTTTAACCGTGTCCCAGGGAAACTTTACCTAATGCTGCAGTTCTTCTGTGCTGTGGCCAATTATGGACAGGTACGACTGCTCTTAACGAATTTTGGCCCAAAAATTTTTATTATGTTTACTTCTTACCAATTCCATATTTGTTCTGTTTCAGGGATTCATATCTTTTGGGATTTTTGGGCTAGACAAACATTTGATCCTAGTGCCATTTAAAAAGAGGTAAGAGGCATTCTGTTGCATTATTTAGAAGGCCAATGTATTGTACAAATAACAAGCTTTCTGTTCCATGTTAAAATGTGATTAGGATATCCAGCCTGTGTTCAAAGACTCAGCCAGAAGAGCAGCTACAGCCTTCTGTATCTGAGGATATTATGATGACCTGCTCCCAGTTCACCACATACCACAAGGAACAGTGTGTGCAGGACGTAGTCAAGAAGAGAAGGTGAGGCCTCGGGTTTCCCCATCTGAAAAGACTTTGGGGACAAAAAAGGTTTTCACAGTATTTACAAAATGTTTGTCCTGAATGTGTGGCTTCACAATGCTTGGCTTAGTATTACACATTAGCATATACACTGTAGCTGATGCTTATTGTGCATGTTACACTTCATGACCTACACAGAAAGGGTTCCTTTTAATTATGTGCTTTGTACGAAACCTGCATCTTGATCCGTTCCTGGCTGCCTTTACCTTTCTACGCTCACTTTCCCGATTGGTCCTCCTGGCCGTTCGATTCGAGCCTTAAGGGGCTAACTGGGCCCTGGGTTATCCTTGCTTTCACCCTTAGGTGTGGGGAGAGAACTGAGGTGGAGACCTTTCTAGGCAGTGAGCTGGTAGACTGGCTTCTGCAGGTGGGCCTGGTGCATGACCGTGGTGAGGGGCAGCTCTACGGGAGCCAACTGGTGCAAGGTGGGGTCCTTCTGCACATCAACCAGGAGTACGGCTTCCAAGATGACAGCTTATACTATCGCTTTACCTCGTAAGGTGCCGTGACTGAACCGCTTCAGAAGTAACTCTGGCACTGGACAAAAAAGGGATGTTTTTAGCTACGTATTCGGTTTCGACTGAAGATGCTGCCAATTTCAAGTTTTTGCACATATTTAATCTGCAGTAAGAATGAGCATCAAGCATGCTAGTTTTGTTGCAAACTAACATTTCAATTAAACCAGTACAATTAGCCTATTGAGAGCACTGTCAAGTTATATCTATTTGTACACTTAATGAATGCAGGAGTGAAAGTAATATGCTCAATTTTAATCTTCTACTTTAAGCATGATGCAGTGTTTAGGGAGGTTCAATATATTGTATAAAAATTGGGTTTACCCATTTTTCATTTACAATTGTGGAATTGTTTTTGATAGAATATCACCAACGTAGTCTCTGACGAGATAATGTGCAAAATACCAAATGGGAGATGGGTAAATTCTACAACTAGTTTTATCTTCTCAGAGGTGCTTTGGATTTATTTTTGCATTATCCTAGCTAATGTGGTCATGGGATTTGAGACATGCATGTATTCAATTTTTTTATGGATTGCAATTTCAGTTGATTGACCAACGCATGTATTATGGACATGTATGGCAAGGGTTTACTATTGACGATGTTAACCTTTTACAAACAAATATAAAAAATGCTCACAACTCCTGTTTGAAGCGATTTTATTTACTTGACAGATTTTGTGCATTTTATATGAACACATTGTTGGTTTGTATCAGAATGTTTTTACACATACAGTACTGACAATTCAACATTAAAAATAAGCTTTCATTCTAATTACATGAACATGTTACATTTGGAAAGCTAGAGCACCGTAGGCGAGTCAGAAATGGGAGGTCACCTCTCTTTTCTCTAAATTACTTTGAAAAGAATGATCACACTTTTGGAGATGGGGAGGTTCAGTCTGCAGTGCTTGCGTATGAGGGAGAGAAAGCCTAGTTTCAGAGAATTCGGCACAGCAAAATATAAAAAGGCAGATATTAGGGACATATCCACTCACAGAGCTTTTATTATCAAACTATTTCAAATACTGATAGCTAATGCGTGAGTAGAATTGCCTACCTCAGCTTTAAATATATAGTGTCTACTGCATAACATCAACATTATTTTTATAATAATATGAAGTATTGAAAAAACCGAAAAGCAGGGGAAACTAATGATAGGGCCCATTGCACCAACACGTGTAACAGAAAAATAACAAGATTCTGTACTGTATGTATTAACAATTGTATGCTAAACATCAACCTAGTACATTCTTTACTTAGTTATGTACAGTGTCAAAGCATTGCTCCTTCCTGCTGCCAAATAGGATCCATCCTTCAGCATTTGCCATAGACATTCATCTCCTCCTGGACTGAGTTTGAGAATAGGTTTACCACTGACGTACAATCTTCAATACCACTTCCCAGGAACTTTTCCATGTCAGCAATCTTTTCTTTTTGTAACTGCTTTATATTCTGCAGGATATTTTGTCCTTTATCCTAAATATAATTGAGAACATTACAGATTAGAAGTGATAGTACACTGTGGCTAAAGATAATACCTAGACATTGCATAGGACTAAGATCATGAAAGACCAACATGATTTCTGTATAAATATTATAGCTACAGTAAGCAGCTGGGTTACAGTTGAAATAAAATCTGATCACATTTCATCACCTATATACTGTATATATATTTTTTTAACAAATGAACACATCCTGCTTTGTGAATCAACTCGCGAAAAAGTGAGGGTTTTTAGTGACATAATATTAACCTTTGTGGTTTCGATGATGGAAGCCACCACCTCATGTTTACGAAACAATGTGTGTTTACGATCCGGCTTCCTCTGGAACCTTGGTTTCGTCTTCACGGGGTCATCAGGCCCATAACTAGGAGAGCACGTATGCTTCAGCTGTTTGATATCATTAACAAAGATGAAAGGCTTAAAAACAGACCTGTTGAACAGACAAAGTATGTATTAAAGTGATATTAGCATGTGCAAGAATGGTTATTACGTACTAAAAGTACAGAATCGTAGTAATCTATGAAATCTAGTATGTCTATGTAATCTCTGTAACACTAAGCCCTCATCTTTATATATTTGCTAAAGTAGCTAACAAATGGATTGATGGGGTCTTGGAATTTTTTTCAACACCACTATTCTGCACTAGAACGAGGACAAAATCAGATTGCATTGCTTTGCCAGCAACAATGAAACTACCTTTCAGGGTCGGGGGTCGCGGTGAAGTAGTGAACCCCTGGTAGACAGGGATCCCTGGGCACCACAGACACCATGCTTCCTGTTGTCCTGAATGAGCCCTCCATATTGATACCACTCTCCTTGTCGCTCAGGATATCCATCATCCTCGCAGCAGAAATATGACCTATAGTAAATGCATACCTACAAATTAATTGAAGTTTCTACATAGCATTAGAGTCAATATTAAACCAACACGTTAAGTAATAGGTTGATCACTGAAATCATCTTTCATTTTAATCAGATCAAACTGTATTTTTACACACTTCATCAGCATGAACTGTACCATTGTTTTTCTCCAGTAAGTTTCTTCCCTCACAGTATCTGCTGCCAGCAGCCTCTATTCGGGCAGTGGTCAGAAAGGAGTACACCTCCGCAAAGCTGAACTGTGCCTCCCCATCCCACCAGCCTTGGGCCCGGGCATACTCCCTCATTCCTGGGTGTTCCTTATCTATCTTGGTTGTTATGGAGTACTGATTAGAGATGTTACGATATCCCTCTAAAACGTAGACAAGCAACACAAATATGGCAATTTCAAAAACATAAATGCATTCATTATTTATTAGTAGTAATTATTAGGATGTCAACTTAAAATTTTTGGTTTATTATAATGAGATATCATTTCCATATATTTCAATGTATGTTGTTCTCTATATAGGGAGAATAAAAGAGCCATTAAGACAAGTGTCAAGACAACCCTTAGAGTTACAATCTAAATATAAAAGATTACCTTGCACTCTCTCTGCTGCCCAATACTTTCCTGAGGTCTCCAGCACCCAGGCCTCATTTCTGTCAGAGATGAGGAAGCTATTGTGGTAGGTAAAGCCACATTGGTCCTCCATGCAGTTACCCCCCTGGCCATACTTCTTAATTAACTCTGTGATGATATCCACAGCTCTCTCAGCAGTGTCTGCCCTCTCCAGTCCAAGTCTGTATAACAAAGACCCATCACATCCCTGCACTTACCATTACAAACAGACTTGATCTGGACTGGACAGTATAGCTAATTATTTATATTTCACTTTACTCTACTTACAGCTTTATAAACAATTATAAGCAAAGTCCAGTCATTGAACAATCTACATACCAATTCTACATACCAATTCTTCTTTGCTAATTCAATCTATATTAAAAGCATGCAACAGAAGGGTGCATGCATCTTATCTGGTGTGGAGTCACCTGACCAGATCCATGCCAAGAAGAGCCTCCTCCTCATCAGCACTTTCTTTGCCCCATACTGCCTCATTTCCGATGCACACCTGCTTCTCGTTAGCCCCCATCTCGGCCCCCCACAGCCAAGCTGGTCTGCTCAAGACAACTGCGTAGGTGTGGGCAGCCTGCTCAATCTCTATATAGGTACACTTTGCAGAAGAGCAAAGTGAAAGACAATTTGTTACACAATCAGCATACTGTACATTCAACATATATGATTCTAAGTGTATGCTTGACCTACCTCAAGTTTATCTCCTGTATGATAGTCTTTAGCAGGGAAATATACTACCTCTTGGACTTCATCACAAGGCCTGTCAGAGTTTTTCCCAAAGATGACGTGTAGTCCCTCAGTAGAAGGGGGCAGGGCAACAAATGTGTCACATGAAAGGGGCTTCATGGTTTAAAGTAAAGCAGCTGTGAAAATATAACGTGTCAGTTAATGTAAGAAATAACAAAGGGAAGTTACTATCACACTAGCTTACCAAGCACTTTCGAATCTTAATAACCGAAGTCTCACTGAAGTAGTTGTATTACAGAGTAATATTATTCTGCGTGCTGGCCTACTTTAAATATAATATAACAACGTTTTAAAAAAAATAAGAAAACTGCAATCTTACTATATCCCAAATGTTGTTGTTTTTCTGATGTCACCACGAAGCTTCCAATAACAAACACCAGCTAAGTAGTGTGTGCACACAAAAAGGTCAACTTTCACTTCTGAAATAAAACCATTCATATGGCTCTAACCCGGAAAAACAATAGCACGTGACGTAACATTTGTTCATTTCGTTTGCGCGATTTAGCTTGCTACTAGTAACATTAACTTCCTTGTTTAAATCTTGAGATTTTGAACCATGGGGAAATCATTTGCTAATTTTATGTGCAAGAAAGATTTTCATCCTGCATCCAAGTCAAATATAAAGAAGGTATGTTAACTAGACTTGTATAGCAGCCTTTGATACGTCAGCTAAGCAAAACTAGCTTGCTAACCAAGACGAAGTGCACTGCAGTACTAGCAAGCTAATTGCAAAATAGCAAGATAACGTTGCCATAAATTATAGCTAATTCTTACGTTAGTGAAGATCCTCTCAGCGCGGATTATTTGCTAGCCAATATGAACTGCATGTGAGTCTTCATTTAAGAATAAAAACTACATTTAAAAAAATACATATGAGTGGAGAACCCCTGCTTTTATTTTTTAGGTATGGATAGCAGAGCAAAAATTGACGTTCGACAAAAAGAAACAAGAAGACCTTATGCAAGCTTACATGAAAGAACAGGATACCTACAACAACAGGTGACAATGGTTATCTTTCACGTCGTATGCACAGAAGTTATATTTTCACATGACGTTTTATAAATATAAATGTTCTACCCCTTATATGCGCCAATGGTCATTGATTAACTGTGTAACTGAATTGTATTTTTAATGTGTGTAGATTATTGATGGGGGATGATCGGGTGAAAAATGGTCTTAATTTCATGTACGAGGCTCCACCTGGAGCATCTAAGGGTAAAATGGTTTGACTACTATATGGTATGATTATATGAATATCAATCCCCAATATTAACTTAATACACGTTCTAACTGTTTTTATTTTTCCTTTTTTCTCTGCCCCCCATGTACTTAATTCATCTTAAAAGAGGAAACGAAGGAGGTAAACCACATTCAACTAAAATACTTTTTGTATTTACAGTAGATTAAAGATTTTTGGACCGTTACAGAGCCTGCTAATAGCAACAACTGACACACAAAAAAAACCTCTACTACTCCACTTCTTACACTGTTTTAATTTACAATTACCATTATAATTACTGATGACCTTTATTACATTGCTTAAATAAAATTAGCAGTGAAAATCTAGGTGATTAGTGCTGACTTGTATATTGTGTATTTCTCTTTTCCAGGAGGGAGAATCAGAGTATAAATTTGAATGGCAAAAGACGGCTCCCAGAGAGAAGTAAGTACATCAGAATAGGATAAGAAAAGAAATCCTGTGAGATTATGAGAAATGTATTTCAGTTTTCTCTTTCTTATGTTATTTTTGTTTCTTTGTAGATATGCAAAAGATGACCAGAATATTAGAGATCAACCATTTGGTATTCAGGTAGCAACACTTAAACACTTATGTTGGAAGTCCTACTTGAATGTAAAATGGTAATCGATAGCCAATTTTGTCATTATGATAAAACAGTTATTAAAATGCTATGCACTCTTGTTTATAGTCATGTTCCGGAATCTTAAGCTCTAAACAAATGTTGTTATCTAGGTGCGCAACGTTAGATGCATCAAGTGCCACAAATGGGGCCATGTCAACACAGATCGAGAGTGTCCTCTTTTTGGCCTGTCTGGCATCAATGCCACTTCAGTGGCCACAGAGGAGGAAGCAGGTATGTCATTCAGGGATCTGTCTTTCTTGTCTCTGGAATCATTATGGCTGTAAATAATTAGATCTTATTTAGTTGCACGAATGCTCCCTGAAAATAATCTTTATTCGATGTTAAATTCAGATCGGGATTTTTATTGAATTCACATATTCTTCAAAATATTGGAATGAGATTAATAATAAACATGTAATGACTATGATAAACGACTACATTAAGTGAGTGATGCTGGCTAGTTGTTTTGTAGCTTTTGTTGTCTTTGTGGCAGCAGGCAGTCTCTTTTCTTTTCGGTTCTAGGCCCCTGCTGTCGTTCCCTGTGTTGAGGTTATTCTGACTCCTGCAATCAGGAAGTTGAGTTGTAAAGTAAAGTGTTTGCTCGGGGACAGTCCAGCGCATGGTGTTGATGGTGGAGTGCTGTAATGGCGCCCCTCCTGTGACGGGAGAAAAATGCAATTATTGTGTATTCTGATTCTCCTAACTGCTGCTTTGGGGAGAATGATATTGTATGATTTGCTCAGCCGGAACAGAAGTGAGTTGATTTGGTGTCCCATTCTGTTAACAAAGCCTCCCCTGACATCCCCACTGCGGAACCAGTGGTGGATACGGTCTGACATCAATGGGACTCTCAGACTGTGATTTGTGCTAACAGGTCCGTCGATGCACCCCTCCGAGTTAATGGCAGAGATGCGAAACAGTGGGTTTGCCCTGAAAAAATGTGTCCTTGGGAGAAATTCTACTGTTTGTGATCCAGCGCAGGTAATCTTCTCTCCCCCCTTCCAATCTTCACTTGCACAAACATGCACACTTGTCTCTACACACACACACACACACACACACACACACACACACACACACACAAAATGCCTACACACAAACATACATTTTCCCCTGTGAAGAAAAATTGTTTCAATATCTATAGTATATTCCTTTGCCTAAATGTGATTGCTGAAAAGTGGCCAATTATCAGAGTAAACCACTGAGTGATTACGGTGCAAGCAAGTTTTGTCAAGTGAAAAGATACGAAAACGCTAACTGCTAAAATTGTGGGTGTTTTAGAAGACCACTGTCCTCTGGCTTATAGTTTTTATGTAAGCAGATATATTGCATTTGCAACATGTTAATCCACGTCACAAAAATCCCATCTCTTTTGAGGACAAAAAATCCCACCATATCTAATATAAAGTTGCTGTTGTCCTGCTGTGCTATAGGAGTATGTTGCCAGCGAAGAAGAGGATGATCCTGAGGTTGAGTTCTTGAAGTCTCTGACCACCAAACAGAAACAAAAGCTCCTCAGGTGAGGAAAGGAACTTATTTTAATATTAAAATACGTCTGATAATATATTTAAGATGATACATTGATATATAGGGAACGGCAAAGCTGTTTTACGAGCACCAGGTTTGAATTTCTGCTCGGCACACTAGCCTCACGTAGCCAGTCTACGTGCACCATTTATATACACAATAAGCCACAACGCTAACGCTAAATATAGTTCAATATTTTGAAAAATTGTCAGATTTATTGCCAGTATATTTACAGTGTATATTACATCTGTTTATTTTTTACTTTTGAAGGAAACTAGACCGCCTGGAGAAGAAAGGAAAGAAAAAGAATAATAAGAAGAAGAGCAAGAAGCAGAAAAAGAAGAGTAGAAAAAGTAAAAAAAAGAAGGCTGAGAGTAGTGACAGCTCAAGCAGCTCTGACAGTGGCAGTACTACTAGTAGTAGTAGCAGCAGCAGTGATAGCGACTCTGATTCCTGCAGCAAGGGCCAGTCTAAGAGCAAGAAGAAGAAGAAGAAGAGCAAGAAGGGGAAAGAGTCCTGTCGAGAGGACAACACTGTTAGCCAGTCCAGAGTCAAGAGTGAGGCCAAGAGCTCTACTCGCCGAAGCAGGTCACGGAGCCCTCACAGCGGACAGAAGAGGCCAAAAGATGAGGCCAGAGGAAACGGACAAACAAGGACAGAGCGGGGTCGGAGTGAAAGTCGCAAGCGCAGCCCAGGAAGAAATGAGGTTGGAGGTTATGAGAGAAAGCACCAAAACAGCAGGGACACTCAAAGAACCAGTAGCCTCAAGTCTGGCCATGACAGAAGCAGAAGCCGTGATAAATGCAGGGAGGGAAGAGGTAAAGACAGGTATCAGCGTAGAGATGATGGAAAACAAAGTGAGGAGAACAACAAGAGTAGGAGTAGGAGCAGAGATCAAGTAAAAGGTAGAGCTGCCAATGAGAGGAGTAGAAGCAGGGAAAAGGAGAGAGAAAGAAGAGGTAAGGAAATAGAGCGAAGTAGGAGCACAGGCAGAAGTAAGGAAAGAAGACACAGAAGCAGAGATAAAACTGATTAAAATGTTTTGGTTGTTATTTCGATTAACATAACATGACATAGTTTTCAGTTCTGTGGATTTCCCCTTTTTAAACTTTCTTAATGAACTGTCTAAAGATCCCTGACCTAAAGCTGGTCTAACCTGTTCCTACGATCATCATTTCTGCCCACTAGAGGGCAGCATTAGACTGATCCCAGACTTGAGCTCAACATTTGAAATGGTTTAATTTTGGAAAGGTGTTTTAATTTGGTAATTCCCTAGTAGACTGTTGTAGCCTGTAAATCACACTTGCATTTTAATTCAATACTATAGTGTTGATTTGCTGGAAACATTTTGTTTTTGTAAATTTGATTGTGCACTGTTATATATTTTATTTGCGTTATCACACATGCGTGATTTATAACTCAATGCGATCCAATAACATAGCATTGTTGACCGTTAAATGTTCTGCTCTATTAAAAATTGATTTAAGCTTACAAAATGTATTTTGGATTACAGCATTATTAATGTCTTAAATTCGTGATTGAGTTGCTCGTTATGTTGCCAAACGAAATTCGCCAAACATTGCCAGTTAAATATTTGCTAGGCCTCCAAATGTATGCTTGAATAATATATATGTTTTTGTGATCCTATTAAGGCCTATGTATTATTATTATTAGTAACATTATTATTGTTATTTGGTGTGTGTGGGGGGGGGGGGGGGGGGGGTTTTTAAATATAAATTTATTTA
>JAVQIZ010076582.1:0-17897 GCA_036023535.2 Galaxias brevipinnis
ACACACACACACACACATACAGACATACACACAGACACACACAGACACATGCACACACACACACACACACACACACACACACAGACATACACACAGACACACACAGACAAGCACACACAGACATTTTGCTCCCCTCTCTCCACTCTCTCTATCTCCCTTTCTCTGTTTCATTTCTCTCTCACTCTATCTCTGTCTCTCATTCACATACACAGGAACACATTAACCTGAAAACAAACACCTCTGCTGCAGGGGGACAGTGGTGGACCTCTGGTCACAAAGGAAGGGGGACTCTGGTGGCTGCTCGGGGACACTAGCTGGGGCTATGGATGTGCCTTAAGGAACAAGCCTGGTGTCTATGGCAATGTAACCTACTTCCTTGACTGGGTGCTTGAACAGATGCAGGTGTGTATTCGGGCACGCGGACAAATGCCTTCCGTCTAAACATGTTTCAGCTGCAAAATTATATTTTCTACGATTTGTATATTATCCTTTCAGAAGAACTGATGGAGATACAGATGAAGATGGACTTAATCCTAAACTGGGCTCTGCTGTACATTAAAGGCAACGTGTGCAGTAAACTTCTACCTGTATCTATTGACCTGAAGTAGAAGTTTAAGGACAGTTTTCTCAGGGTTTATTCTTAATTAATTAATAATGTGGAATTATCTGAATGCCTCTTAGATGTTTTTATTTATATATTTTTATACGGCATTGCATGTGTTTCCCTTGATGATTCATTTCACAACAACAAAATAAAAATCATGTATTTAAATATTAAAATGAACGTGTTTTGTTTCAAATACCATTACTGTAGCAGTCAGTCAAATTCCTGGTAGTTTGTATCACACATATACACTGGCAATACACGGCTAAGGCAAATTTACAAGGGCACCTTACTATTTAATAATAAACAGACAAAATACTGTACAGCATGCACCTTTATCCTTTGCCTATTTTTATGGTACAAATGACAGTATCTACTGGCAGTATATCGTAAAATATTCACTTTAGAACTGTAAAATTATGAAAAACTAGTGGAATACCACATTTAAAATGACTGCATAATTTCTGTAACCAAAATAAAAAAGCGCAACGCAAGAAAAATAAAATCAGTCAGACAAACTCATCTGTCTTAAAACATTTATTGAATGTTAATACACAGTTTTGGCATGGTTGGGTTTGCTACATATTGAAGCTCCGCGCTGTAAGACATCATTCCGGGGCAGGGAGTACAGTACACATACATCAATCCCCTTTGGGACACATTAACAGAACATATTAGAAGACCTGTGGTGGCAGTTAGGGGACAAGCACAGCACCTACGCTTGTACATTTGTTTGTACTGTGATTTGGAACATCTGTAAGGCTACCTTAAATGCTCACCATTTTATAGGCTTTTTATGGTACCTTACTGGCAACAGTGTGAGAGGTGGAGCAGTGTTTTGGTAATAGCAATATAATATGTCGTGCAAAGTAAAAAGTACATGTTACGCAAATGAAGTACAGTTCTGACTCACAGATTACTGGCTAAAGTTAACACCCGTTTTATAGCTTTGTCCCGAGCCCGTTGATGTAGGTCAGTTAGAATAAAATTGCAGCCCTAAATCTGCTTGGTAGACATTATAAAAATTAAAAACACGTATAAACAGGCTTTTGTAACGTCACCAATCAAATTATGTAGATATTTAAATTCGTCCTCCAAAATGTCGCAATCGATATATGATGAGGATATTTTATCTCTGTATTTTATACTTTTTTTATACCCACATAATAAAATGACATAGCAGCTGAAGACTTTTGCATCTCATACCACTGATTGTATTCCTTTGCAGGTAGCCCATCACATGTTAGTAACACGGCAACATTTTCTCAATCTGTTACTCTGGAGCATTGTTTCCTTTTTGGGAGAGGAGTAAGATGTTTCAAAGATGTGCCAAAATATGTAGTCTTTAATGCTTTTATGGACTTGAATGAAGAGTTGAACTGCTGTGCAGTTAAATGTCTTTGGCACAAGTGATGCAAAACTAAGTCAAACTCGAGGTATTTTATCAGGAAAAGTAGGAGTCTGTTTTTACCACTTGTAGAAAAAGGAAAATAATTTTATAGACTCTAAATCGAACAGTCTTGTGGGCATGTTTTCTTATCCATATTCACAGTTTTCTGAAAGCAACTGAATTACATGTACTTATGATGTCCTATTTTTCCCTCAAGGTGGTGCTGTAACCTTTACTTGACAAGGCTGTGTGCTAACTCTTTGGCAGAATCTCGTTTTATATGTTAATGCATTTACGGTGTGTGTTTTTGTGGGGGCACGCTTCTGCATTCATGTGTGTGTGTGTGTGTGTGTGTGTGTGTGTGTGTGTGTGTTTACAGTCAGTACACTTTTCCTGTAACACTCAAAGTTACTTGATGAATCGAAATGTATCTAAGAACTTTGTAGTCTAGCTTCTGGTCCTGCAATTTTTACTTTGATTGAAAATATTTGAATGCAATTTTAATTTAAGCTTTGTAGCAAGACGTAAAATGGGAAAGCGTCTTAGTTGTGACTGGTTGTGCCATTCTTTATGTGCAAGAGCTTTTATCATGTTTGTTTTACCTCTGTCCTCCCTCTGTTCCCTTCATAGTGCGTTCATTACGTCTACCTACGTCTCCTCCGCCAGCCTTCTCTCTTTGCGCCTCCCTCTCTCCCTGCTGTCTGCTCTCTCCATCAGCTTGACTTCCTAATCACTGCTCATTGAGGGTTGGCTTGCTAATTGGCAGATGTTGAGTCCCTGAGCATGCATCTGCTACCTGTTTGTACCAATTAACAGACCCATGACACTGCACCGACACCTCTTCAATGGGATAACAGATGCAGCAATTAGCCGCTTATTTGAATAGCGCCCCATTTAGTATGAGGGCCCTTGTAGCATCACGCAAGCCGGGGGACCACCTTTCATGTGTTGGCTTTTTTTTCAGTGCCTCTTAAATGAGGCGTGGGAAGTCAAGGAAGCACGCTGTGTTGACAAACAAATCCTCTGTGTCATATTCCAGGGGCTGACGTGAGAGTTTACATTTGGAAGGGAAACTGCAAAACACGTGAGATGAGTTGGGACCAACATTTGGATGTGTCTGTTGAATGTGTTTGTTGGATGTGTCTGTACATTGATCCGGAAGATTACATAAGAGAAGCACAGTCATCGTGGCATAACTGACAACTGATGGAACATGCTGGGATGTAAGACACAGTAGTTTGGCTGGTACACTGTTCCTGCGGAGCTGTGGCAGCAATCCATATAGTTTAAGGAATAGATGTAGAGGCAATTTTGAGACTTGACCTCATGGTCAATTCTCGCTGACTATGACGTTACAGAGATGAGGGGGGAACCTGAAAAGGTTTCAGAAAACATTGGACTCATTTTAGAAAAAGATCATCGCGTTTTTTTGTATGATTGTGAAATTTTAAAAGATTCACAATTCCCGAGTAAGATACCACAACAAAGACCCAGATTCCTTCAAGGACAGTCCAAACAGTAGCCCTTCTAAAAGGAGAGGCCGTAGTGCTGACAGTGAGATTGATGCAGCCCTAATTGGTGAGATGTGTGAAAACGCTGTTACCATGGTCTATGTGCTAATCTTGGGAGCTACAAAAATAAAGCTGAGAGCAGATTTAAGGAAAACGTGGCTCATGGTTGGGATTCTGCCCCAGTTCTCACCACCACCTTGAGTGCAGTGTCTAAAGCTTGTGCTGGTGTGTGCATGTGGATCTTGGTGTTTGATTTTGTATGTGTGTGTGTGTGTGTGTGTGTGTGTGTGTGTCACGGTGTGCATAGTACATTTCTGTGTGCATGTCTTAGTCTGAATGTTTGCGTGTACAAGCTTGTGTGTGTATGTGTGTGTAAGCCTTCCTTTGTGTATGCAGATCAAAACTGTATGTGTCATTTTGTCCAAAGGGTATGATCAAACGTACATTCCTCCACAGCCAATGAGGAGACAGCGCTTGTTACTGGGCAGTTATGGGCTTATTTTTCTCCCCAGTTCTTCCGTGAGGTCGATGTCACGCGTCAAGCCCCATAGAGTCTCCGAGCAGCGTGAGTCTTTACGACACACCAGGGTCCTGCGGTTGTGATGAGCATCAGCACTCTCACTGGTTTTGTAGGTCAACCAGTATTGAGCTACGGGTGGAACTCAGCTCAAACTACAGGGACATGTGGGAGCTGGTTTTACATAATGTACATAGAGCAAAGGTCATAGTGGAGAGTCCATTTACTCAAAACTGGGGTTTGACAAAATTCATTCAAGGGCGTTTCAACTACCTATCAATTTGTTTATTTACTTTAAAGACATATATGTAGGTAATCACTGAACGGTATTTTATTGCTTATTTTTTTTTGAGTCATACTTTCACAGACACTCCAATATAACTAGCCAGAGCCACAAAACCATTCATATATTCTGAGGGAGATTTTGTTCTCACAAACTGTTTTATCCAGTTTAAAAGAAGGGCCTTTCATTTAAAAATATAGATATGTTGTCCTAAAGAACTGCGTGTCTAGAAAGTAAACGTTTTTGATTGAGGTTTGATTGCAACATTGGACGATCCCTGCAAAAACGTCAGGAAATCCCTTATTTCACCTATTTTTTATTTTTGCGACAATTCTACCCCTGACCAGGTGGTGGCGCACGTCTTTACACACGGTAGATGGGATCATGGGTGGAGGGTGTGGATACAGAAAACCTCAAATCCTCTTTACCAAAGTAGTTAGGCCTTAATCTGTAAGGATCTGTGCTTAAATAACTCAATGCCATAACCATATTGTCAGCAATAACAAGGAAACATCTGCTTAATCCCACAAACAAAAAACAACAACAAGAAAAATAACAAGAGGCTTACAAATAAGATTGCCAATTAACATTTGTTTAGTCCTTCTTTAAATAAACAACTGTCCATATATTTTTTCTCATGGACATAATGGTTATCAAAAATATTTGTCATGTCCTGCTCTTTATTTGACAATTCAGAAAAATATTTCTAGCACTTATTTATGATAAATTATTTAGTGGGGGTGAGGGTAAAGCTGGTTATTCCGTTTTTTTTTAACTTTTCAAACTTTAACTAAATAAAATTATAGATCTACACATAACCTAAAATGTTACTAAATGTCTTCATTTAGCTGGTCAATGTATTGCTGTAGACATTTTTGTGTATTTAGGTCATTGTGGCCCCCTCAGGCTCTGACAAACCACTTTCTCCCAGAGTTCCTGTGATTGACATGTTTTCTGATAGCAAATGAAATCCTTGGCTTCTCAGGTTTTGAATTCTTGATGAGTAACAAGAGACTGTTTATTGTTACATTTTTGTATTTCAACATTAATGCTATATATTTCCCCTCTCAAGATAATATGTTTTCCCACACAAAACAACAAACAATTAAACATGCTACGATTACACGGTCATATCTGTTCTCAAATATCCTAGAACTGGAGTGTTAATCCTGCCTGTTCCTCAGGTCACTCACACAGATGTCCTGATTTGCGTGGCCTTGTTTTGTTTTGAATCCAGAGATGTGACGCATCTTAAAGACCTCCACCTGTTCTCCACTGTACCACGTTTTACTGCCACTACACAATGAGGCAATAATCAGTGGCCTGGCAAAAACCAGCATTACCCGGACATCCCCTAAGAACATAATGCCCGTCTTAGACGCTGGGCATCTGTTGGCATTTCCTCACGATACTGGTTACAGAGTAATTACAGACTAGGAGGAGGGAGAGGCTGGGATTAAAGAGGGCTGGAGGGAGGGGCGTGGGGTAGAAGATGACCTGACCACATGGCCCTTTAGTAAAGCTCTTTTCCTTTGGCGCTCGGCCCTGGGCAGCCATTCCAGGTCAGAGTTAGCCCCCCCTGAAGGCTTCAATCGTATAGTAAACAGGATCTCCATGGCTCTATCTTAGACTTCTGCCTCTGCCCTTCAATAGTCCTAAATCGCCCTGGTGGTTGGTACACACCCTTATCTCGGAGAGCCTCTACAGACACTGTAGAGAGATAGATAAGGATAAATAAACTTGATCACTGTCTGTTGACATGGGTATTTTGTTTCCATGTGCCACCAACACGAGTCTCTTTCATCCCTTTAGATTGAGTCTCTTCAATTTTACATTCCATAAAATTACATAAAATGTGCATTCACCGTGTCTAACTTCTTTTTAAAATTCCTGTCCCTCTTCTGCCTCCTGACATTAGCACAGAAGGTACGTGAATTTCCCCTTCCGCTCTCCTCTTGACGGGTGAAACCACCTGGAGAATACGACGTTTTGCACAAGGTGACTTGCGCTCTGACAGGCTGTGTGCTGGGTATGCTGAGGAGATGCCCCGGGGCAGAGTGCCAGTGCTGAGGCCAGATGGGAGCTCCGCTTTCTACCTGCCACCCGCCCTGCCCCCGCCTGCCCTCAGCGTCTCCTCCAGCCCAATGCCAGTCCCCCCAATGCCCCACGCGCACTCCAGTACCATCTGCACCAACCTGCCCTGCCGTTGCCTGTGGCCTGGGGAGGAGTGGGTGCCTGGCTGTGTGTGGTCGACCAGTGACGCAGCTGTGCATGATGCTGTCACGTCGGCGGGATGGGGCGCGAGCAGGCGGGTTAAACAGGCAGACGAAGGGACAACATCTGTGCGCCCTGTGGGAACGACAGAGAGGCACTTTGCTGGGGAGCCTGGCCGGGTGTGATGCTCAGGGAGCCCGCGTGGACCCACTGCCAGACATGGTGGAACAGCACTTAACATGACAAATCATGGCGCAGGGCTCTGTGCCTGGGAATCACCAGGATGGCCTTGGGCATGTCTGGATCCTTGCATAATACCACACGCATGCTGCCCTGTACAGAGCCCCCCTTAAGGGATAATGAAGTTCACCTTGACACCGCAATATCGCATAACGATCACACGGCATTTATAGCCTTGCAGTACGCATTTAGGGCTACATATGTTGAGAATCTGTGGCACATTAAAGGGAGTATGTGATTCAAATTGGCAGATTACTTATTAACACCAGAGCGTTACAAGTGAACTATTTGAATTTGATTGTCTCTTTCAGTATTTCTCTAGAAATTCACTTGTCTCATTTGAGATTTTTTATACTACTAGCAGAAGTATTGGCTAATGAATTTGGTCTTTGTCCATGGCCCTCTGTTTCCTGTGTGGCCTGTCATGGCTTATGTGTCCGTCCCTGAATGTGATCCCCTACCCCCACTCTGCTTGTTAAAGTCTCTGACATGTGTCAGGTAGCCCTTTCTGCTACCACCCCTTCAAATAATACTGCTCTATACACACATTTACAAGGCAAAGGAAAACGATCACACACTGCCCAATTACGATTTTTTTTTAATGGTAGGGGATTTCTTGTTACAGTCTGGAATGAGAGAGGGAAAGAAAAAGATAGAAAGGAGGGGGAAGTAACGGCAAGTGAGACAGAGTACACAGCTGAGAAGGGAAAAATGAATAAAAAGACTTCATACATTTTTATGACCACACCGATAAGGTCAGCCATGTGCTGCCTACGGTTACTAAGCAACGCTGCCACCCCATGTTGGACAGTTGTGGATTGGAGGAGTCAAACTAAAAGATGTGTACTGCTGTTGAGAGAAGGACAACAACCAAGCCTTTGACTACTATCCTTGATTTTCATTAAAGTTCTCTTAGCATTCACGGACTGTATACTGAATGCTTGAAATTGT
This sequence comes from Galaxias brevipinnis, assembly GCA_036023535.2. Taxonomy (NCBI): domain Eukaryota; kingdom Metazoa; phylum Chordata; class Actinopteri; order Galaxiiformes; family Galaxiidae; genus Galaxias; species Galaxias brevipinnis. The sequence goes on from JAVQIZ010076582.1 coordinate 7,711, forward strand.
TTTACATTGTGTGAGAGGGAATATGGTCAATTACTGCTTGACTGATACCAGCAGCCAAATGCAGAATCCCTTGGTCAGTATGACATTAGTTAATTATTAACAAACACTAAACTCATACAGTATATCTATATTCATCTTCATCTGTCAGTCCTTAAAAGACAGACTAGCATAGCCAAACTGGAATTTACCTCAACAATGGTAACCTGTGTCATTCAAAGTTTTTGTGGATGTGGCTATGACGACCGTTTCCATTCAGTCCGAACTGGACAAAAGTGCATTGAGCCATGAGACTCAAAGCAGTCGATGAGTTCAATCAATCTATGGATCTACCAAGGTTTGCCATCAATGAGCTAGGCTCTATCACCTCAATTGCCTTCCTCTAACAAATGTTCTTCAGCCTAGGTTACCAAGGCAATACTGTATTCGAGCTTTTTCTTTTTTGTGGATCAGAAACATTTTGTTTTGTTGTGTTTGTTTTGTAAAACCCCATTCTACTTACTTTACGGCACCAAGTAAGCCATGTCTGTCCAAACATATATTTTTCCTTGCCGTATGATAGAATGTGTTCTTTCTGAACACAAGAACCAAGGGGAAGAGCTACATAGATTAAATTGTGCATAATAGTGTTATCTTTCCTATTGTTCAGACTTTGAGCCAAGTCTAATGTGTTCTCACTGTATCATTGGCCTTGTCTTAGAACATGGCTATTTCAGCCTAGACTAGTGCTTTAGCCCCTTTTCTCTCCTAATGGTGGAGAGTTACTGTCAAATGGAACATGGTTTCTCCATTTCTTCATTCTGGAGACATGTCCACTCATTAAACTTGAATTGGAACTTCATCTCACATTTCGTGCAGAATTCCCAGGCAGAAATGAGTTCAAAGAGGTTCACAAAAAAATCAGGGTCTCAGGATATGCATTAGGCTACTGTTACCCCCTTTTCACTGTATGACTTGAATTATTTAACATGTAAACTCAAGGCACCAAATAACTCCTCTGTCTTACATGTTTCAAAAGGAGCTCATGATGAATAGCCCTCTATTAACTATTGGCAGACATTAATCATTTTAGAGCAAAGATTTAGTCTTTTGAATTGTAAAGTTATTTGATTAATGATAAGATATGGATGACATCCAACTCTATTGCCTATTGAAATGCTCACTTCCTGACTGATGAAGCCTGAAGCGCATTTCTACTTGACTTATTTCTAAAGGGTTATACAGGTGGTGTCTCCACCTCTGAACTGTCTCAGTTGTCTCACACAACTTTGGTATCCCCCTTTTGTCTAGAAGCACATGCGGATTGTGTGTGGGGATAACATTTAGAATTTTGTCAAAATGTTCAACTAAGCAACACCGTTTTGTTGCCGAAGCCTTCCGTCATTGTCACATTTGAAGCTGTGTCTCCAATTATGCAGCTGCTGTAAACTTGGAGTACTTCCCTTAAATTAGCTGTATGTTGAATAGCCATGTGGATGTCTGTGTTTATGAGATTATCGATGATTTACAATCTGTTTCTATAATACGTTTGATTTCATTATAACACCCCTATTGCAAAACATGGAAGAAATAGTAAGGATTAGAGACACAGGGATTTAGGACCATGCAGACGTTGATTTAAAGCTGATCTTCTTACCCGAACCGTCAACTCGGATTATCAACTGAATAAAAATGAAAAAAATCATAGATATAAGTAACAATAAAACTTTAATAGCGATGGTTACATCCCAAATAAATAAAATATATTTATATGTTATATGTGTCAAACATTTGTTATATTTCTCCAGCAAATTATAACAGAATATAGCATTATATTGCATTTCATAAAGATGTGCATACTGTTACTGTTAGCAAGCATAACATAAGCTCATACTGCGTGTAACTTTGGACTAGTGTGGGATTTGTGTGAGTGCTGGACAAATGTTTGAGATCACCAAAAGAGTTTTGTGAGCAGCAAATCAGAGGCTTTCAAGAAACAGGAATCTGTAGAAACTGAAACTCTGCAGATTCCCCAGCACATAGTGCCATGGCTTTATGAACAAACACATACCTAGGGAAGAGGAAGACGGAGATGGGATTGGGTTAGGTGGGACAGATGCAGGAGCCAAAAAGCTGAAGAAGGCACTGCTGACCTGGTGCAGTGTATGTCCATGAGCCCGCAGAGGGATTAAGCTATGAGGATTCAAAATGTGTTATTCATTCCTATTAAGATGTATTTGTCAAAGTAAAATGTAGAGCTAAAGGCTAAATGATCATACCTTGCCAACCTGACTGACCTTATACACTATAAGCACGCCTATTACCTTAAAAAACATTTAAAAAATCTAGTTAGAAACATGGCACTGACTTGGATTCCTGGAAAGATTGAGAAAATAGCACCATTTGTTTCTAGTTTGCAACAAGAGTATAACTCTGTTTTGTTTCTGTTCTTGTAGAGCCTCTCCCGATTCTGGTATAGGAAAGACGCAGGAAACAGTACCAAGAGACAATGGTATGGTTCTTGATCTGCTGGATATACTGTATGTTCTAATGATATAATACTAGTTGCTTTAATACTAGGCATATGTTAAAGATCCTGTACAGCCTCCCCTTTTTTTAAAATACGTTAAGGGTGAGGTCATATGGCCAGTGTTTAATAAAGTATTAAACCTATTTGCATATCGTAGAGACTGCAGTGGCAATAAAAGTCCATAAAAGCTACTGGGACATATAGCCTGTACATTACACAGAAAACTCATAAAAAAATCACACTGCTCTCATTCTCCAATGAAGTTTGTTGCAATTGCAATGTAAAATATATCGGACGGTTTATTTGCATGATTATGTTAAGAACCCCTTCCCTGGTTTTCACTGGATGGACATCTCTTGTTCCCTTTTAACAAAGAGTGTGGACAAGATTTTCAATCTTCCTCAGTTCGAAGAATGGGTCAGTGTGGTGAGCTGTGCGCCCCTGCGCCTTTAAGGCAATGAAGAAGAAAAGCGGCTGCGGAGGAGGAGGAGAGGGTTATTCCATAATGCTCTGAGGCAGGGAAGGTTAGCGCAGGGACCAGTGTGATTTGTACGGCTGCGGGAAGATGCGTGTGCTTGTTGCTTGCTGGATGGAGAGAGGCGGTGAAGAGGGATTGAGTTTTCAGAACAGCTAACAATTGCCTCAGCTTGAAATTCATGTTATTTTTCAAATCTGACTTAATACATTTTTATCACTGGAAACTTTTTTCTCTTATTAGTTCATAGTATTTTCATCTATTTATTTTTTTATACAAAATTTTAGATATCTTTCGTTGTTTTTTTTAATTTTGGTTTTATGTTGGAATTTCACCTGTGCACAGCTTGTCCCGCGTATGCGTCTTCAGCCTCCCGTCTCCGCTCTGACTCAGCAGCAGCACTCACCTGGACCGGAGCGCAAAGAGGCGAGTTCCACATGTACCCCGCAGAGCATCACATTGACAAGCGGGGAAGGCTGCACTGAGACACGGCGTTTCCACTTTAAAGAACACTTGCAGTTGGATATCACCTCTTACCAAAAGACAATCATCAGGAGCGCATACCTCCTCTACCCAACGTGACAGAGCAAGAGAGCGGGAAAGAGAGAGAAAAGGAGAGAGAGAAAGGGAGATAAAGAGAAAGAGACACAGACCACTGTGCAACCTAACATCCTTTGCAATTTTGAACAAATATAAAAGAAGTACAAGGAAGAAAAGAGTGTGGCGTGAACAGCAGAAAAAGCATAGCTTGGATATTTAACGGACCGGGGCATGTGGATATTGGCTATTATCTTTTTCCAGTGCATCTTGAATGGTGAGTTGTGCATCTCACATTTACTTCAGTTGTGTGTCGTAATTTGCTGCTCAACAGAACCTGTGAGAAAACCCCCAAACAAAAACAGTAGGCTACTGTCATTTGCTATATTTCAAATCATTATACTTTTATGTATATATATATATATATATATATATATATAATTTTTAAAATCCATAATATGTTCACGGAAAAAAGCCCTTCATTTAGTTCTGTTGCTATGTCCTTTAACCCAAGCGATCAAGGGAGGGAGAACTGAAATGGACTGAACATGCTTAGCTCAGTCACATCCAGGTTAATTGACCTTACAACTTTATGAAAACAATTATCTAACAAGGCACAATTAAAATAGTCAAGACTATGTCATATATTTTGGGATATTTGTTCAAACAGTACATCTTTTTTGTTTTACTTTTCGTGTACACGTTCCCGTCCTAGCATGTAGGCCTGTTCGTTAGCTGTGAGAGCATTCACATATTTTTCTGTATGGGCTTAGAAAAAACAATTATTTTCATATTAGATATCGTTATGATATCTACGTGAATACGAAAAAAACTTAAACAATTTATGTTCAATCAAGATGTTGTCCTTGATGTCGGTCACATCTTTAGTCAAAACCCTGTATGCAATTTCTTCCTTTAGCTTTTCATTTTATATTGACTTGATACAATGGTTCAATTCATACTATATTTTTTATATATATAGCACATAGCTACATATATATTTTACATATCCAAGTTTTGTGATTACAAGTTTGTTTAACTTATCTCTAAAATGGCCAATTAACCAGTTACTGACTATAATTTACATATTCCACCTGGTACAGTTTACAATCAGTTGTTTTAAACAATATTAGAAGGATATGCATTTAAATGAGAAGTTAAGGTTGCATACAAATAAAACGTTTTAGTATTTTTGTGATACAATAATAAATTTGTATAGGTTTGTGCCCCAAAAATTATATTTTGCATGTGTAGTCTCTACAAGGACCATATTTCCTGAACCTTCTTGAAGATTAAATTGCATTGACCCCTAGCTGACCAAATATTTTTGTTGTATGAATTCTGGGAAAGAGGAATAAATAGGTGGGATGTCTGTTTTCTTATGGCGTTACACCCGCCATATTAGAAGTACAAACATGGAGGCATCTGGGCTAGAAAAAAATAGTAGACGAGCCCTTATCACCCTCTCCCAAGTGTTGCCGTCTTATGATTTATCAATATTGTTTCAAAACACATCGATGTGTTTCTCCTCTAATCCTTTAAGAAACTGGATTTGATATGGGTCAATTGTGATTTGGGGTTTCTGTTCGCTGAACGAATGCAATAAGGGTGTGTGAGAGAGAGAAGGGGGGCACTTGATGGGGGGCAGGGGGCTGGGGGACTCGGGTAGGGGTAGAAAGGAGCTAGGGAGAAAATTGGGGCATTTATGGAATCTTTTGAAAGATAGACAGATAAAGGGGCACTACAAAGGAAAAGTGGACACATGGATGCTAACTGAGGGGAGAGGGCGATGCGTCAACCAAAGATGACAGGAAGACCATTTTGTTGCAGTGCTAAAGGGTTGAATGGAGGCAGAGGTTATTTGCAAAGCAATAATACAGTAAAACAGTGGGAGATGCACAGCCAGGCTCTTTCCTAGAACTGATGCACAGTAGTGTGCAAAATTAGAGATGACCTGTACTATAACTGATCCCAATCAATAGTGTGTTCAAATGTATTGCTGCGTGAGTACGGTGGATTTCTTTGCTTGTGAATGGCTTCACACCACAGCATGTTTGGTCCGGGCTATGGTGTTGTAAAATGGCTGCTCCTAAGGCTTTAGCATGGAAACTTTGAATAGAAGCAACATGGCCTCTACTTGCGGTGTAAGGTTGTTGCTGATGCTCTGTATTTTAGACTGCTAGGCATTGTTCATTCAGCAGTCACCTTATGATGACTGATGCTCAAGATATATATTTTTATGAGGAGGCATTTGCAATACCTTTGACTTTCCCTTATATGTATAAACATTTACTGTAACAGATCAGACTTGAATTCTATATGAACATACAGAAAATTCGGGACCATTTTAAGAGGCTTATTTTTGGTCCTGGAAAAGCATCTATTTTTGAACAGATTTATGTATTTATTAAATGGCCATCATTGTCATTATGATAAATGCCAGCCTCCATTAGAACAGTACAGGGTGTTCCACTTCAGGGCAGACATTAGAATCCAGAAATAAAGGCTTTTAGGGTTCTGGTTTGCACATGCTCCTGAGGTAGTCTCTATGGAAACCTAGATAATGAGTGGTGGTGCAGTGTGGGTTGGGTTTAAGCAAGGCCACATGGTCTGCAGGTGACCCCAGAAGTGCATGGCCATAGATTCAAGCCTGTTGATATTGTTGCAGAGGGGATGTGAAGGTGATTGGTTTGGAGACATATACTCATGCACAGATGGCAGAACATAAAGGTGTCAAATTAACTGTCTTCAAATCTGTTACTATTAAGCTGTACACACATTCATTTATCTTCATGACGCCTATATATTCTTATTAAAACGGAAAACATTGTATTTTTTTTAGTTCATTTTGTAGCCCAGCCGACTTTACACAATATAACTATGAAATGGTCAGATTGCCTCACGTTCTTCTGATTAGTGGGTTTCTATTTTTGAGACCATCAGCATTTGTCTGTGGGTAACAACGATCCACAGTTTTAGAGAGAGAAAAAGGTGGAGAGGTGATTTCAACAGCACTTACGCTTTCAGAGAGCTCCTGCAGTCGTAACATTAAATCTATCTATAGAGGGACAGGATACGGAATGGCAAAATGTTGTTTTTGCTCAACCAAGCCAGGGGCAAATTTGACACATGCTCAATTGGACACTAATAAGCAGAGCAAATATACATTGACACTTAGTATACCATTGAGTGGGGGATGGGGGACACATTAAACAGGGATAAGGTGAACTTCTTCTTAACCTCAGTTTCACCATGCAATGAAAGCACATGTCATTTTAGTGTGAATTTATTTAACACAGCTAATTGTAACACGAAAGGAGACAGGTATGTTTTCCTGTTCAAATGAGCATTCACCCTTTAAGAGTTGGAGTGACGAAAGCATCCAATCTCCTTCAGGTTGCAGGACTGTACTGAGACGATTCTAAGACCTGGCATCTGAATACCTGTCAGCCTTACTTAGACTGCTCGTTTAGAACAGGAATAGCCCAGGGAACCAGGATCGGAGATTAACCTTGATAAAGCTGTCATGGAGAGAGATTTGAATCAACCCAGCTAAGAGATGAGACTAAGGTTTGGAATAATCATACCAGACATGTTGACCTAATTGGGTGCCATGTTTTTGCTGTGTTACTGTAATTGACTTACTGAAAGGGATCATTTTAGGCACATCTGTAAATAGCATTAAAATATGTGCTGTAAGTTTTTTTGATAACTCAAGACAATTGTAATGTGTGTTTGAAACCTACCTGTAAATCTAGTTATGCCCCTAAACTGTGACTAGAAGGGAATAAACATTGTATAAAATGAAAGAATACTTCCTCCCTTTCTGTGTTCAAGTACCTCATTATTCGTTTGCTTGTTGCTCGTGCCTCCTTGTGGGTGTAGTGGAGGTAAGATTAACGAGATTGGGAGCCATGTTATGTTCTTGGTGGGTGGGACAGCCTATAACAATTCGTCTGTGGGGTCACATCATGCAATATATTTAAGCATGCCGGTGTCAACAAAAAAAAACAACGTTATTTGGAGGTCATGCTCAGGCCAGTAGGAAACTGGGTCTGTGTAGACATCTTTCTTTGGTTTACATCTGTCAGTTCACATAGAGCCCGCCTAGGTGACACAGGCCCAGCGTCCAACACACATCAGCATCTCACATCACTCGCATTTCACTTGGCCTCATTCAGATGAACACAAGTCAGCACAGGAAGAAAATACACACTGCGCTAATATATGGAAACACAGCAGCAAATGCATAAATACCTATCTACATTTATGTACCAACATTTTTGCGTAATTACACAAACGAATGGAATACTTTGACTTTCTTAAATCAACAGTATTTTTTCACATTAAAATGTTTATTGTGAACAGCACTAGCCTCTGTTCCGTAGAAAATGGCTTTCTCATTATGAAGATGAATACAGTTCCATGCAGTCCCTTATTCAATTACCATTTGTCAACAGAGTATGGTGCAGTTTAGTTCTTATTACATGGGCAATGAAAATCAAACGATTACCTCTCCCAGTATGCTTTGAGTTGGTCGTTAAACAGAGAGCAGACTCAACCATATGTTAATGGTTGCACATTGAAATGTTAACGGTTTCGTTGAACCCGGACCAGAATGCTTAAAGAGATAATGGTGGGCAGTGAAGCGGAGAAAGCGGAGGGGAGACAGGGATAGTCAAGTGTGTTTGTTTGGTGTGATACGGTGAAAGATGCAATGTGTTTGCTCGTTTAGCAAGGCTACTGTATGGATCAGCTGCTGGAAGCTATATGATTATTGTGTAGAAAGCAAAAATGCAAAAAGCAAAAAAAAAAACACAGTTAACCAATATGACCGGTTTGGGATGCTTTCTGTTCCCTGCACAGGCTAGCTGACTGTACATTTTGTTCAGTAATGAAACGGTTTCTGATCAGGTTATTTGTTTTCTTCCTAACCTGGCTCCATGCGTTTCCTTTGTAAAATGTGGGTATTTAGCCCACCTTCTGACTTCTGAAATATGTTTAAAAGGTTCAAAACCATGAGTCAGATTGTGTCTTACTGCCCGCTAGATCCTTTTCATTTCACATATCATTTAGGTTTGGGTTTTGCAAGTTTAGAAGCATTCGTGATAGGCCTACGGTCTGAGAATCTTCCATGGTTAGGGTTAGGGCTGACCATTTTGACAAAGTCGGTCACTGGGGTAATAGAAGTAGTGCCAAATGAACTCTGCAGAGAGATACAGGATCTGGGGGCTTGTCCACGTTCAAACAGGCATACTCAAACTAAAACACACACACGCACACACATCTCACTGCTTTGCCCATTTAAAAGGATGACAAAGCTGAGGTTAAAAGCATGTATAGGGTCTTGTGCCATCACACTGTGTATATACGTACAGTATATGCAAGTGAACGACCAACCAATAATACCCCAAACACAATCACATTATCCTTCAGTGTGACATTATGATGGACATAGACCTTGAAGACATCTCAGCACTTGAAGCTAATGGTTCTAAGGTGTTATGCAGTTGATTTTTGACATTTTCAATCTAAGGCCTTGGAAATGTAAATTAAAAGTTTTATAAATACAAATTTGTTTCTCTCCTCTGTTATTTCTTGTCATGAATGTTATTTATTAATGACATAATTCCAATAAAAAAAAACATATTGCACAAGGTCAGCGTACATGTGTGTCTCCGGTCCGATTGTCTTTGTGCTTTTAAGATAATAAGCCTGGCCGACTATGGCCAGAGTTTAGCATAACCGACAAGTGCTGATTAGCATTCAAAAATCAGCACAATTTTTATCGCCAGAAATGTGAAACATTTTCAAAGATTGGGGCGAACGCCTCATTAAAGTGTAGCCAGCCCCCAGGTCCATTCCGTTTCAGTCTCCACCCTATCAGGCCTTCCCCAGCAGCGATTATGCTAATTGCTGTTTGATCAGATGATTAAATTATAATTCGATTAATCCTGGCTACTAAACGCTCTGAATACGTTTATGTGCGCTTGGCCGGCTGGCTGTGGCGAGCCCACGTTTGCTGTCACCATGAAGGCGGACACGAGAGACAGATGACCATGGGCTGACAGGCTGCAGCACCGCCCAGCTAGCCCAGAAAAAGAGTTCTCTCCTCCACTCTGTTGCATATGCACCACATCGACTGGACTCGCCTGAATGTACAACTTCAAATTAGAAAAGAATACGTTTTTTTTTTTTACTGGCATGTGTTTGCAATAATTTACATGACTGTTTGAAGAAAAAGAGTGGTTATTATGCGGTTGACCATTTCCTAGTAATGCCTGGATCGCCTCTTTTGAAGCATCAATTGTCCGTGCGTCCATCAGGGTGATCCATAGTAGTGTTGTATGGAGCGTCCCCTGAATGTGGGGACTGAGGGATGAGGACACGACTCCGGGTGTCCCCTATGGAGCCTGTCGACTAGGGAGGAAAACATAGTACCCATGCACACATCAGTCTCACACACAGCAGCACACAGCACACACACAACACAACCCACAACACACAGTGCACACACACTAAGCATGCTGCCTGGCTCTGTCTCACACTGTGGAATTAGGGGAGGGGGGGGGGGGGGGGCCGCCGGTCAGGGGTTCACCAGGTGGAGTTGGCTTGCCAGGGGGGCCAGGGGGGGGGGGGTGGGCAGGGGGGGTGGGGCAAAAGGGGTTG
>JAVQIZ010076584.1:0-16722 GCA_036023535.2 Galaxias brevipinnis
CATAAGTTCAATATTGATATCCATAATTCACAGATATTCAGCAAATGGTTTTGAATTTGTCCCCAAAAAATTCTGGGGGACACCTGTCCCGTATTTGACCCCTGGGAATCTGGTCACCCGAAGTCAAGTGGCTGTTTAATCGCCTCAGGTCCAGGATGGGGCGTACCCCCCCCATTTTTTTTTCAGCACCAGGAAATGCCGGGAGTAGAACCCGCTGTGTGCCTCTGTCGGTGCCACGTATCTCACAGCCCCTTTTTCTGTAGGAGAGAGCATATCTCCTCCGCTAGAATAGGGCGAGCTCGTCTGACACGGAGATCTCTATGATTCCCACAAACTGAGGCGGCTGCTCCGATACTGTAGTCTGTACCCGCACTCTACGGTCTGAAGAACCGATGCGCTCGTGGTGCATGCACACCACTGAGTCGCAGCCTCCGGCTAGGGAGCCCTCAACCCTGAGGGGAGATGCAGCCCTCAACCCTGAGGGGAGATGCGTGACCCAGCTGAGGCTTTATAGGGTTAATTTTTGTGTTTAATATGATTCCTCTGCACACTCTGCGTCCACAGGCTGCTCGAATGTGAAGGGAAGACAACTTCACAGGTGGGGAACAATAACACTTGGCGCAGCTGGCTGAGGATGAAGTGCCAGCTCAAACAGTGAGCTTAGTCACTGTTTGGTGAGCCGGACCCTGACTGCCCGTGTAGTCAACGGGGTCCGAGTCTGCATCTTTTCATATGATAAAAACATTTATGTGTCTTTTTAATTCATTTCAGTGAGGAGCACCAATCACAGGTCTCCAATCATAGAGCAGTATTTCTGAAGCAATACCACTCCATTACTGGGTGTCCAATCACAAGCTCCGGTTAGCTATGCCACTGACGTTGTTGCCGCCGACACCAGGTGGAACACTTTTTTCTTACTGTAGGCTAGACAACCGTAACAGCTCCAATGTAACCAAACGACAGCACCTTCACGCAGTGGTGTAGAAAATCGCGCTGTGTAGCGTTTTGGAAATAGTTTGAATCGACACAAATATAACGTTTTTGTTGGTCTAAGTCTTTTAAGTGATTCCAGAGTAATCCTTAGTTTCACAAAATAGAAGTGTTTATATCTACAGATATCTTGCTTATTCGTAGTTAGCTTCCAAAGAACGTAGGTTTTGTTATATGAAAAAATCCTCAACTTTGAGTAGTTAAAAAAAAAAAAGAAGGTTTATTTAATATCCAACGATTGATGGACTGGTTTAAGAATATATTCTTCAATCACTGATAATTCCAGCTTTCCATATTTCTGTTTCTAACATAATTTTGTAATTTCAAAACGCCTCTGCGTGGTGGTCAACGCTGCCTTTGGTCGTAATGCTCTATTATCATTCTCAAATGGGCATGAAAAAGTCCAGCACTCCTTGTCTTCAAATTAATTTACCTCGGTGTTCGCATTATTTTTGACGGTAAAACTTTGATTCATTTTGAAGTAAACCTGTGTCAAAACATGACCTTACGGGGACTAACCATAAACATATATATTTAAAATACGTGTCATGTACTTTACTTGAATTGCTACTAACTTTAATCAAAAAGTTCCATCATGGCCTTTCAACTGTGACTAGTCACTAGACCGAGGTCTGTTGAAAAGATTCAGCAAAAAAAGTGTATGTTTTTTTATATTCTCTCTCTAAGTTTTCCGTGCCATGCTGCCTTTCGCTTCACTTCGTCAGGACAGCGGTTAAACAGAAAGTGCTTGCTATAGCTTGCTAGCAAGTTTCTATTTAGATCTCAGTCGTGTTGATTGAAATCCATAAAGCGAGACAGATTTCAATTGTTTTATGTATAGTTATGTCAGTCAGTTTGGCTACTATTACATAGGCCTATAACACATTGAATTTTGACTTTAGCTATGCTGATTGATTGTGAATGTAAGTGATGCTCATCGGTAACGTTGTCTGTACCAAGAAGATAAAAGGCAACCTAGTTGTTGCATTCTTGAGCGGGGAAAGTTTAAGTAGGCCTATTAAGGCAATTAAGAATATATTAATGATCCTTGCGGATTTTAAAAACGTTTCATATTTCAAATACTTCTGCTAATGAAGAACTATGCATGATAAGAGTTTGAGGTATCATATCAATTGCCGTGAGAAAATCTGGACCTTTCCTTTCATATTTTATTTTCCTGTATGTCCACCGTTGGTTTCCTTAAAGATTGCGTTGAGTGGCATGTCCAGCATTTGTGACCATGCACGGATGCGTACATGAAAAATCAGTGCCTCAACAAAACAAGAAAACCTATGTATTAGTCAGACGGTTTATTGTCTTGTTTAGGTTTGCAGAGCAGACGGCAGAAATGAGCAGATCGGCTACTCTAGACAGCTAAAAATACAAGATCAATACAATACAAGATCATCATCCTCATTATAAATGAAATATAGGCCAATAATATAGGAGTTTGTTGGGTAGAGAGTGGTGACTTGCAAGCAGAATGAGTGAGAACGGTAGGGGAGGCAAAGAAATCGTATTTCAAGGAGAGAATATGCCTGTTAATTGCAGCTTTAGGCTAAATAAGCAGATTATTTACAAATAATATCAAGCAATGAGCTTCCAATGGGATCTATATTTTACGGAGATAGTTCAAACTGAAATTTATTTTCGACATGTGATTATCTGGCACTGATTATGGTGTACAAATGCAATTGCAAGCAATAGGCTATTGGAGCCGTAATTTTTGTTGTTTAGGACCGTGTCCTGAAAAAGCTAAGATGATGACACGTTCGCTGGTTTTCAGAGTACATGTTTTTAATATTGTAGCCATATTTTTGGTAAACAACCATACAACTGTAAAAGCAGTGAGTTTTTCAAAGTATTTGTAGCAACATATCCATTATTAGTCCCACGATAAAGAAGTAAACTAATGTCAGATTTGGCAATCTATGTTTGAGCTTTTTGAAGACACCGATTGGTTACACCGAAGTATCAACTCGATAAAATTAAAAACCTTTTTTCGACACTAAAACTGTCACTTTTAGATCAACTGAAAATGTATTAATTTGTTTTATAATAAACGTTTAGTAAGTAACACAAATTTGGAGCATTCACTGTTTAATCACTTGATAAAAAAAATTTAAAAAATGAAAACACGTTTGTCCTTCCTACTTAACTTGCATCATTTCTACCTCTTTTATAAACTTGCAAAATATGATTATCTGCAACTCTGTTATTAGGACTTAGCTATACTTACTATCATGTATGTGTTCTAGATCCTTTATTCATTTTTGTATTGAATAATAATAAACCCAGGACTTAGTGTACTTAGTTCTGAAAAATTGTTAAAAGCACTTACATTTGCCTGTTCTGTTTTGATATTGAATCCTTCCCCTTGTTTCTTTAAGTGCTGAACCAATGTGAATAGATTGGTTTAACTAAACACAGATTTCAATACTATTGAACCAATCAAGTATTTTTTGTTAGGAATCATTCTTTATTATAGAAATTATAGATAGACCTTCATTCCATCAGTCTTAAATGTAATACATACATTATCTTTATTAATTATTCAATTATGCTTTAATAAAGAACTATACAAAGGTGGTGGATGATTTCTGTGATGTTCCTTTTATTATTGTCTCTTAAACACCTGCCGGCAAATCACGTCTTCACATGTCAGTTCCTGTGGATTATATGGAGTAAGTCAAATATCATAATAGTTTACAGAGGTAATAACATTAGGATACTCTCTTTCCCCCAGGACAGAATAAAGCTCATAACAAGTCAGTCAAAACATATATTTGAAAAGAGTGTAAGACACTCATACACACCCCAATCCCATACATATGTGTGTTTGGTTTCTGTGTGTGAGTGGGAATGTAAGTGTATGTGTGTGCGTGCATGTGAGTGTTTACGTGTTTGTGCATGGCTTGATAATTAGCAATTAGAAATCCTATGATTTAAAAACGACCCACCAGGTGAAGTTTGTCTCCCTCAATCCAGTGCTTCCACCCACGGTTGGCCTTTTCTCCTTTCTGGGTGCAAACCAGTTTGTCTCCCTCCCAAGTTACAAGACTCTACAAAGCAACAATATACTAGATTTGTATAAAGAACAGAGCGATAAAAAAAAACAAAGCTAATGCTCTGCAAGAATACCCAAATTATATTTTTCAATCCATTTACAGCATACAGGCTCTGCCACAGTTAACTCTGTCTGACTCTTTTTGAATAAAACAATTGGGTTATCACACGCAATGTAAAAAAAACTGCCGGAGAATGCTTAAATTAGATGAAAAGATGTGAAATTGGACTCCCACCATGACAGTCCTGTTGTCCAGTCCCTTAGTGGTTTCCGCCCACGCCACACCGACAGTAAAGGTCAGCTCATAGTTCCTGAAGGTGCTCAATGTTTTGGCATCAAATTGATCTCCATCCTGTACAAAAACTTTGGTCTGGGAGAGCGAAATGGCGATTTTTCTTGTTGCAAAATCAATGTCTGAAAAAGAAAGGTTGGTAATGGTAGTTTTTTTCCATAGTAAAGTGTTCATTCCATATTCATTGTGTAATCTGCACAGTACACAGCTGTGACAGCAAATGATTAACCTATAAAATAAAAGTGTTCATTAAAGTTCTTTGGAAAGAACCACAGTAAAGGTTATTCACCACCAGAATACTAAAAGGATTAGTTGATAATAATTAACATACAGCATTCTCAGCATGTGCAAAACTATTCTTGTGGCCCTGAAATAAATTCCATTAATTTGTAACTTCACACATAACCACAAAACTTACTTAATGCTTTTAAGTAATCCTCAAATTTATCGCTGCTTTCAAGTGTCCATTTTCCATTGAAGTCGGCAGGCATGGTGGCTGTGGGCAACAGACTTGGCTGGACTTTAGGCGATATCCAGAGGGGACAGTGCAAAATGTCCCTTTCCCTTTATATCGGCCAGGGAGGGACAGAGTACTATTGATAAGATAGTTTATGGCTTTTGTCAGATAGAAAAGAGGCGGTGGGAACTCATGTGGCCCTCCTCACTTCAGAGGTTTGTTGCATGCGTCACTGAGGTGATGGGGTTGCTAATTTGCGCGCGCACGCACACACACACACACACACGCACGCTTGTATATGGAAACATACATAGCCGCACACAATCAGCACACACAGAGGTGCACAGACAAAAACACACACACTTACACACACTCTTTCTAACTATATTTGGGACTCAAATCCAGTAGTAAAGTTACGGCAAAGAACAAAAATAAAGAAATAAAGTTTTTCCTCCGTAGACTTCAGGTATATTGAGAATTGCCTAATGTACAATATATGACGCAGTCAGAGCACTGTACTTTCTTGACAGTTGTATTTATTCAGCTTAACGTCTAAACAGACCTTTGAGCATTCAGGTTAAAATAGTTCAAATCAGTAAATTCCAGCATATGTGTGGCGTATGAGCCAAACTTTCTAAGGTGAAAAAGGAGGTTTCTCTGGCAGACTTATATACAAATATTTTTGTTGCAACTAAGGAATCTGAATTTTCTATCAGTAAATATTGGGCTTGCCGCAGTTGTAATAGACTAGCCTAGGTAACATTCTCAAAGTAGAGAAAACTGTCATTTTCACAAGAAAAATAACAAATACACAGATTTGTCATTGAGATTTGTAACAATTACTGAATTGTGATAAGCAAACTGAGTTTGAAGTTTGAGAACAGTACTGATTATATTTTTTTTTGTGTGTGAAATAGCTTATTCAGAAACCCAACTACAGCTGTGAACATCTAATAGATGTATAAAGTATGTAGCAAAATGCTGATGAAAAGATTTGGATGGTCTTCAATTGGCCACGTTTGAAGCCTGTGTGTGCTACATCATTATTATATTGAGACATGACAGAAAACTGAATTTAAAGAAAAACATAGTTTCACAGGTTTCATTTATTGATTTATACAATTACCTACCAAGTGCACACTTTCAAAAGATGGAGAACAAAAGACACAGTGATATGTTGATCATAGAAAGCATGAATGCAGTATTAGTGCAATGGCTTACAATGCAACAGCTTATATTCTTTCTTTCTTTCTTTCTTTCTTGTCTGTAGAAACCCCTTCAGCTGTTTTTTATGTTCATCATATTTTGAGGCACTTACAGCAAACATTAGTTAGACCTATTGATTACAAATCCACCTCTAAACTTGTATAAATCACATGAACAGAAACAATCTATCTTTTTTAAAA
Source organism: Galaxias brevipinnis (assembly GCA_036023535.2). NCBI lineage: Eukaryota > Metazoa > Chordata > Actinopteri > Galaxiiformes > Galaxiidae > Galaxias > Galaxias brevipinnis. The sequence continues at coordinate 6,213 of JAVQIZ010076584.1, forward strand.
TAATTTTCTTTAAAATTATATGAGTAAAATGGAACACATATAATGTTCATCGCCCTTGGCATGCATGCATGGTTAAACTGTGGAGGGGCGTGGTGGCAGTCTTGTTAAAAGTGAATGGGGGGTGTGATGGATAGATGATGAACAAGGGATCAAATGGGTCACTATGACAGACATAGGATGTATCCATTGTATCTCAAAGAGCTCCCTGCAAGGGGGTGCCATCAGATTCCGTCAGAGCCATTTTAGGACTTCTTGAAGACCTGCATGCACACAACTCCACAAACTCTCAACTCCTGCAGAACAAACAGGGTTATTGACATGATGTTGATTTGATTGGAGAGTAGTATTGCCAGTAAATTATAATTTTTTTGGGATGTATCTCTGTGTCTGCCTGTGGGTGGGGTATAAGTGTTTAAGCACTGTATTGATGTCAAGGAAGACTTGAAGTGAATTATGGAGAAAAGAGTGTAATTAGAAATGTACCTTGCATTTTATCTTCAAATTCAATTGCCATCCCTTATATTAGCCTGTTAGTATTGTATTTGGATTGAATGTGATTAGATTTTACTAAATTAAGTTTGTAATTTCTGTTATTTTCTATTCATTCTGACAATATGGACTTTTCCCCTGGAGTACAATTGTAGGCCACCAGATGTCCCTGTTGTACAATGCTAAAGGTCCAAGTGACTCAGATTAATCTTGAGAGCATTCTGCTGATAAATAATTTAATGACCACCAATTGCAACATCTGTCAGTGTGAGTCATTTGGTAGTAAGATATTATTGATGAAACTGTGATGGCAGTAACAATTGAGGATAATTGAGGTTATTTATGAACGATGATAAGGTACTTAAAAACAATTAAATGGTTGTCATCACAATGGGGTCACAGATGGTGATAATGATGCAATTTATGGGCACACCAAAGGAACAGTTTTATGAATATGATATTGTTGTAAAATGATAATGCTACTGATCAGTGCTTAAATCACATCCTTGTGAATCGAAGCTGCGCAGGTTCCATAAGGTATTACTGTTATAAAGTAATGCATACGATTTTATATAAAGGTTAAAGTGTTGTTTTGCTTTAACTGGTAATGCAATAATCTTTTATACTTGCAAACTTATAAAATATATACTTAAATCTAAAAATGATTTCCGGTGGCACACAGCACACGTAACTAAGGATTATACAAGAATTAAACTTGACACAAAGAGAAATAAGTCAACTCGGAAAGTATGACTCACCAAATAAAGCTCATCTCCCTGCACCCAATGGGTCCAGCCCCTGCCCTCCTTCTCTCCCTTCTGGACACACACCAGCTTGTCCCCATCCCATGTGATGGTGGTCTGCAGACAGGGATCAGACGTATAGACAAACAAGTCTGACAACTGCTTCTCGTATTCGTTTTTTTTATTAAAAGAGAGGTGAACTACCAGACCAACACAACTACGACTGCCAACACACACCGAATCACCGTTGCCATGGTTTTTACTATTTGGCAGCATTTGGCTAAAGTTATTCCACCATGAATGCCGTATGTAGGCAGTTACTTTTGTTGCACACACTAGTATCGTGTTTCTTATCAGTCTAGAAGTGCACAACTAATGGATGGGATAGAGTCTCTTACATAATATTATACAAAGAGACTGAGCTTGTTATTTTGATGCATAAGAATATCTCATGTATAATATCTCAGTCTAAAGACAAATCAGTAATTGAATGATAAAGATCATTTTTCTGAGGTGAACTCTATTTAGATAGGACACTATTTAGAAAGAAATACAAGAAAGATCACAATGTATTAAACTTTGTATGTGACTAAGGACACAGTTTGATTATTTATCATAATAGAGAACCCAGACATGCCATTGAGCTTTTTGGCCTTAGCCCTTTACTTGCTTTGCTCACATCATCATGCAGGTGCTGACTGTTAATGTGGTAGCACAACACACACAAAGCGCACTGTATCAGATAGTTTTGGGAACATAAGAGACTGAAAATATCTCTGTCTTTTAAATGATAGACTAGACAATGATGGTCTACATGGTCTTAGAATCAGTTGTGAATTTCACCATGATGTTTTCTCATAATAGTGAGAAGAATAGGGGCAATAAACTAACGATCAGCAACACTGAGATGCTTCTTAGTCATTGCAAAAAAATCATGTATTGATTGCAGAGATAGTATGCTTAATACCATGCATTTCCTGTCATCAACTCCTGAGAGATCTTCCTCAAACTCCTTGCCAACATAGAAATCCATGTTGTAGTTCTTGAAGGTACTGAGGGTCTTGATGATTATGTGGTCCCCATCTTGACTAATGTCCTTATCAGGCTTCAACAAGGTGGCAATTTTCCTAATGGCAACATTCACGTCTGTGATAGGACAGACAGAAAATGAATGGGGTACTGTAAGCATGACATGGACATGACAAAACATCAAGTCAAACCTCATTAATTTCAGCACCTTTATCACTAGATTCTCTAGAAAATGGAACTTAAAACAGATAATCCTTAAGACTAAAAGTGCTGAAATGTACATATGGTTAATATATAATTGTCATGGTGATAATATCAAGAAAAACTTGGTTTTACATTTTGCTCAGCAATTCAATAATGGCATGGACTAGACTCCAGGCTCTTTTATCAGACGGTTAAGGTGACTTGATGATTGCGCACGAATAAATTGTGCCTTCTAAATTCTAGATTATTCTCTGATCTAAAAAGCAATAAAATAAACTCACCCAGAGCCTTTAAATACTCCTCAAAGTTGTCGTTAGAAATCATTTTCCAATACCCATTCAGATCGACTGGCATTTTGGCGCTTGTTGTTGCTTTCCTTACTTCCAATAAACGAAAAACGTGAAGGAGATCCGAAGGTAAAGATGAGTTGCAGTTGAATGTCGAGTCGTTGCTAAAACACCCAATTTTAAACCAACCATGCATAAATCCGATTACTAACTTTTTATTTTTTACCAACAGATTGGTACCTCCCTAATCGTAACCTCTTCACCTCTCCCTTGCGTATTGTACACGGGCATTTATACATAACCAACGTTTTAAAGTGCTTACTTTGTAATTAGCATTAAGACTATTTTCTTCTTTAATGCATTGCTGATGAATGCAAAAAGCAAATTCCTAACCGGAACGTAATTTCTAGAGCCAAATTTGGCACAGTAAAATTAAGTTTAAGCCTATACACACACACAATGAGAGATTGTAAAGCCTTTAATCTCCACGGTAAAAGGAACTAAGAAAACGTACCCATTTTTAAACTTTAAGAATGTTTTATATCATGCACAAATATATCATATTTCCTCTTGATTTTAATTTCATAATTTGAACAAGCTATTCAATTAAGTCCTCAAACCGCATGTGACTGCAGTATGTTTCATGTGACTGCAGTATGTATAGATAAACGGTTTATCTTTGAGCAAATGTATACAATCCACCTTTCACACTGTGGTAGTTAAATAGCCTTGATGAACTTTGTATAAAAACCTGGCTATTAGGATTACATGGCCTGATTAGCCATTTGTCACAAAATAAAATGGTATAAAACAATAACTATTAGGCTACTACAAATAATACCTATTCATTAAATAGTTGGAAATAAATTAGGGGAATAATATTGAGAACGCTCCGAGGCAGTTGGCAATCCTCAACATTGAAGTTTTGTACAGTGCCACTGACATTTTCATTGTTTCATTGTTTCATTGCCAAATAACTAAATTAATGAGATAATCCGTCTTTTTAGCAGACCGTGGCATTGGCTGTTTTGAAACACTGTTTGGCGCACAAAGCTATCTTTCAATAGGATGCCAGGCCCTATCAGCAACACAGTGAGCTTTTTTGATGCTGGTACTGGTCTCATTCAGAAAAAGACTATTTTTTAGCATAGCCGCCTGTCAGCTTTAGTTAAAATCCAGAGAAAAAAAGACTGCAATCCCCACAGGGAGACCCGAAGCGGACAGAGAAGAGACTGCATAAGGAGCTCTATGTGGTCTGGCAGAATGAATAGGCACCTGCTGCTTGACACTGGAGATGGCAAAATAAAGATGAAAAAAGCTGCCTCTGGCTTATGCCGCAACAAAGAACACAACCTGAACTGGTCGAGTAAAGGCCTTCACAGTAACAAGAATCCAAACATGTACACATTTATTTTCAGTATCTCAGGCCCCATATCAATGATATCACTACTCATGAAAAAATAAAGCTATTTGGTGAGATAACTTAATGGCAAGGGATGGTTCGTGGTTCAATATTTGATACATGTAACGCCATGACAATCACGCCTGTTAAGACGTTTGTTTTTAAACTTCACTGAATACAACACTGAAAGATTACAGTCGAATAGAAAACTTAATCCTCTGAGAGAAGATGATTGTGCAGTGGCCTTCTACAGATTTGACATAAATAGATGAAGGTCGAGTATTCAAGTTAAATCCCTTAGGTTACAATGAGCTACTACCATACACCTACAGTACATTACTCCACACAAATGCTAGGTAGTCCGGTATCTCAAACCAAAAAAACTCCCCCAGAACCAAAACCTTACAGCGCGGCCCTAGCAACGACCAGGCTTTAAGTATTGGCCGTATTTAAAATTCTTCATCAAACTTTGTGTGACCATAATAATTAAAAAAATGAACCAATCAATGGACATGTCAGTCATCCAGGGTCTTCACGGGAGTCTCTGCCTGTTTGGTGAGTGGCCTCAGCGCCTTGTCCTCGTTCACCCGCTCGCTGTCCTCGGTGTAGAGGTTGTGCTGCTGAATGTACCCGATCACAGAGTCCGGCAGGAGGTACTTCACGCTGAGGCCCCGTCTCAGGGCCCGTCGGATCTCCGTGGCGCTGGTCTCATTCCTCACCCACTCCCTCACCAGGAAGATGTTGCCGTGGTAGCGGGAGAGGACGTCCGACTCATGTACGGCGCGCTCTGGCTCCAGACCGCCGCGGCTGACGCACACGAGGCCGAAGCAGCCGGCCACTTCTTCCACATCGCCATCAAGCCACAGGCCCGGCACCTTGAAGGTGTCCAGGAAGTCCGCTCCGCACAACAGCTTGAGTTGGGGAGGCGAGGCTGAGGGAAGGCAACAAAAACAATCGTGGTGAGAGCTCAAATAAACAAACAAGTGTCTGTAACAAGCGTAATCAAGTCAATTTTCCTCCACTGCAAAATACTATTTTAAACATTAACTATTTATGAATTATACTAAACCATGTCAATATTATTTTAATGTTGTGCTTAATATAATTTGAATTATATTAGGGATATAATCAGATAACTAAATGAATGTGGCAATAAGATCATTTGAATCCTTCCACACACAACACAATAAGACTTTCCTTAATCCAGTTAATTCAAAACAATATATTAAAGGGCTTACATTCATAATCATTACCTCTAACAAGGCTCTCTGTAGACAGACCATACAAGGGCCTAAAAATGGGTGGCAATATACAGGCTAGCACCTGACTCCTTCATATGTCACAGCAAAAAACGCAAAAGACTGTGTGAGGTTCAGTCAAGTTCAGTCATAGGATTGATAATAGAACAATCACGCAAATAAAATCTAATGCTATTTTTGTCCAGCTATCACATACTGATATAGTCACCCTTTTCTTTTAAACAGGCACACAGAAAAATCTCACATCTACATTGGTGTTTTAATTTTCTCTGTAAGAAACCCCTTGTGCAGCAGTGCCAATGCAAGTGGCCTTGTGTCAACTTCTCAGCACATGCCCCAGCTCTAACTACGCAAATTAACATAACGCTGCTGTTCATGCCGTGAGAAAATCAAAGAACAGAGAGAGAGAGAAAGAGAGAGAGAGTATTATCCGGATCGCTTACATTTCCAGATTACGCTCTTTGCCTGCCATTTGCAGGCCCAGTGGTTTTTAATCGCAACAAAGCACGTTTCGCAAACACACTTTATACATTACTGCATTATTTCTCTAATCATGTCTATGTTGTAGATAAATTATAGTCTTTTCAAGATTTTCTTTACCTACATAGACTTAAAAAGTTAACTAACAACAATTTCTATATACCATAGAACAATAGAGCTAGGGTAGCCAATTAGAAAATCTGTGATAAAAGATGACACGTGTGATTTTACAAATAGGGAATGAACAGGAATCGGGGCTCAATAAGTTATCAATCAACAAATGTTAATGATAGCCTTATTAAAAGTGAATAATTGGTCAAACGGTGTTTTAAACACTATGGTGGAATTGTTATGGTAGATGTGTCTTACATGAGACGAGGGAGTTTGAGTTTGTGTCGACTTCAGTGCTTGTGCTCTGCTGGTACTGCTTCAGTATGCGTCCATAATGGTACCTGCCAACCAACCAAACACAGGAGAGAGAGAGAGAATAAAGGGGAGAGGTGAAAAAAAGTAGAAGGGGGGCTCGAACATACATATATTCCTAAGCACATACAATGACTGATCTAACATCCGCGAGGGGTCGACTGTTTTGGGCAAATCCTCTTATAGACGTTCCAGTAGATTTGTGTATGAGGGGGTTGGAAGCCCATAGGTTCCCACACGCCTGGTACCAAAACAACAGGCCACTTCATGACTTAATCAGCTCCCTTGCTTGCGCAAACTCAGCTTAGAGAGGTCCGGTGAGCAACTCACAGTGGGATTTATTATGGAAGAGTAGAAAGAAGAGTTGTATAACAAGTGGGACCAGCGGTATTGAAGAGCAGGTTCGTTTTGTGTGGTTGACTGCATGTGTGTGTGTGTGTGTGTGTGTGTGTGTGTGTGTTGTTTTTGTCATTCAGATGATGTGTGGGGGTGTGCACTGCAATAATCAATAATTGATGTGAGCCTCTAACCTCTACTTGTGCATGAACTCAAGTGTCGCTGGGAATTCTAATTGCGGTAATCTTTCTGAACTGGTGACGTGTGTGAATGTGCCACAGTAGCACTACCATTCAGCATGTGAACCGGAGTCAAACATTGTAAGTGCCACAGACTTTTTTTACTATGATAGTGTTTCTAAACACATTCTTTTTAGAAAAATCAACATCAAATTGGCACACACCATCAAAACCACACACCAAGGGAACCTTATTTGAGACACAAAGACCTAGCAAACATTCTACACAAGCACCCACATCACACACTGTACAACAGTCCATGTCCTTTTTCACTGCCCAGGCAGGCTGCCACCGGATCCTGAAAACCTGGCCCAAAACTGGCACAAAGCTCAGTTGGCAAGAGAGGGGAATAAGCAGAACAATTTTACCCAGAGAGTTCTATGCTGTACCGTGTCCAGACAATCCTGTCACCAGGACATGGAGACAATCAGGGAGACAATCATGATAAAACGTTCAAATGCACTGTGGAGTTTTCTTAAGTGAACCTATCAAAATATAATAATAGCTTTAGGTAGGTCTGAACGGCTCCAATGTGGTCAAATGCTGACTGTGGACAGGACCTTTCTAAAATGAACAATATTGTACTAAGTACCTCTTAGAATAATGATAGGGTGTCAGGAGTAGGCACATTTAATGATTTTTCAGTTTACAATTTCCTTTCTAGAGTGTACAATGAGACTAAAGTATTTTGTATTATTGTTTACCTAATCTGCTAAATACAAATCTGCCACAATGAAGAAAATATTATTACTGAAAAGTTAGGTAAAACTTGCATAACATTGAACATTTGATAACAGCAGATATAACTCATTGCAGTAGATAAATGCATATTTCTGAGAAACCTCACTTTAAAGATCAGTAAATTGAGCTTAAGTTTAAGATAAATTGAGCTGAAAGTATTTTGTATTCAGTTCAGCTAAAGTCATTCTGTTAAATGGCACTATGTACCTCATGGTCACCACTGTCTCTGTCCAGTCTGGCTGTTGGCTCTCCCATTCGTCAACTGTTACCCAATCAGAGCTCTGCAATGCTAGCTTCGCCATGGCGATCCGGTGCTTAGCCAATACCAGACCCTGCTTGCTGTAGCCATCACTCACTGGAGACACAATGCCGCTCACTACCTGGTAACGACCTGAAAAGCAGAATCTCAAAGGTTCATAAAGTGAACCATTATTCATAAGTTCATAAATTTCACTATTATTGTTATCTGATATACAAATGAAATGCTTTAATAGCTTATGGCTCTGATCATGATCATATTATTGCTCACACATATTTCCCTCAGAGTTCAGTTCAGCTTACATTATTTATACGTATGTATGTATTTCACATATAAATAGTTAGCTAAACAGGCCATAAGACAATTCTATCCCTAGTTTTTCCTTAAGTACTCAAATTCAAGCTTTTAAGACAAAGTGGGTAATATATAATATTAAGCTATCCTTAAAACAGGGACTGACCAGGTCATGTAGAGCTCACCCATGTTTCCCCCTTACAAGGTCAGCTGATTCCTAAGAGTATTATATAGATGATCTCTGAGGCCTTGTACTGTTTCTCTGGTTTATATAAGGGGGCTGTTGTTTGTTATATGGTAATGGTTGGTGGCATGCGTCACACAAGGCCTGAACTGGTTGGATGGAATTAGGCGAAACAAATGAGACCTCACACTTTTATGGCCATGCTGGTGCTCTAGACAACGCTAAAACTGTCTTAGCAATTTATACAATGTTGTCAGTTAATGTTATATTAACTAATGGTAAGGTATATAAAGTATTTGACCTTTAGTAATGAATGAAAGCAATATGTTACCTAAAAAGCCACTAAAATCCTTAAACAATAAAGTGTTAAATCTTGTTTTATTTTACTCAAAATGTCAACTTATACCAACTATATGGCTTATTAAGAGACTCATATGTCTTAAAACGATGTTTCTGACCCATGCGTTGCAGGTGGTCCCTGGCAAGCTCGAACAGCCTCATGTGCTGGTTGGTGATGGGGTTGAAAGATCCGCAGGCCAAGAGCACCAGCGGGATACGGGCTGCCATCTTTGTTTACCCCTTTGCCATGGTTACCACATCCATCGAAAACTAGAACATAGTCTAATAAATAAATTAGTGAAAAAGAAAATACATTTTTGTCGGGTTTCTTGGAAGTATATGGCAAAGAATGAAGGTACATTATCTAAATTAGGTGTATCTATCAACATTAAAGTTTCACTCAGACAACCACACTGAAGATCCTGTAGCCTACACGCCTACATTTTCAGATCCAACATCGTTCGGGCAACTCCCAAATAAAGTAGTAATAAGAACAGGGTTGCATTCGAATTGTCTAAAGAAAAAAAGAAAAAAAGAAATTTAAATCACGCGGCCCCATGCTGATTATTAACAAACGTTTGGAACGCCCTGAGTGACACCCGGGCGCCGATGGGAATGTCACAAAGTGCACGTGACCCTTCAGGTAAGTACATTTCTCAAAGGTGAGGTAGGCTAACGTTATAGCTAGTTATGGGTACACCAACCAGACAGTAGTGTGGAGGAAAACAGAGTCTTCAGGTTCTTTTAATATGTAAGCAGGTTGTAAGAATTTATTCAGAATTAATCGTAACACAAACACTGACAAAGGAAATATAACTCGTTTGTCAATGGACCCTCCGATACCAACCACTACCTAAGATGAGAGTCCTGTCCTGGCAACAACATGTTCCTGGCTTAGTATAAACAGGTGATGGCGGTGAAGGAATTGAATGAAAAAGTCATACATTCAGCCCTTATCAACCGACCAGACATGTGCCAATCATATTCTCGAATATGATTAATATAATTATGTCACTGCAATAACTAATGTTGCAATCAATAAACAATAATAATGCAAATCATTATATAGAAATATGATTATTTCAACAGTAGCTACATGGAAACCTGTACACGAAAGAAGGGACGGGCGTAAAAGACGGTGCAAGAGAGACAGCTCAAGGCTTTATTAAAGAATTTGGTGTTGCTGCCTTGGAATGGTCTAATCATGTAGATTCTAGAAGCTAACATTTCATCGCGATGTGGTAAACTGACGATCGCAAAAACGGCAACCCTTTCAAAAACAAACTGAACGGCTTTATCACTTTACTTAGAGGGGCCGAATAATAGATGTCAAGGTAGCGATAATGTTTACATGTGTTAGGTCAATATCTACCTCCTTTCTTCACCTCTTCTTTAGCAAAACGGGTGTTACATTTTTTGTACTCCCCAGTCTAGAGAAACACTGTTCGATGGTTCTGTTGAATAGAGCAGCAGGAAAAAGCTCAAGCCCGACCTCTTCTGGGAAAGTGTATCCGGCAGCGTTAACAAATATAAACTGTCCATGGTGCTGAAACACATAGGACTTAATATGGAATGAGATTTGTGCCAAAAGTCTACGAAAGTAAAAGCAAAATCCACAAACCAAAAAGAAGATAACCAAATGCATAACTAAAATCCAAAAGTAAAAAAAGGAAATCCAAAAGAAAAACAAAAACCCAAAAGAAAAATATAAGAAAACTGTAAGCAAAACCAAAATCTATAATAAAAAAAATATATAACAATAATATATATATATATATATATATATATATATCTATATATAT
>JAVQIZ010076646.1:0-11918 GCA_036023535.2 Galaxias brevipinnis
TCTGCACCTCCACCTCTCTCTCTCTCTACACCTCCACCTCTCTCTCTCTCTACACCTCTACCTCTCTCTCTCTCTACACCTCCACCTCTCTCTCTCTCTACACCTCTCTCTCTCCTCCATTTCTCTACTTCTCCGTCTCTTGGCTATACACTGCTTAACCAGAGGGCCTGCGTGTGTGTGTGTGTGTGTGTGATGTGAGAGAGAGATGAGGAGCACGCTCTCACCTCCTTCATCATCGGAGCCTGCGGGGGTCTGAGGTCGCAGGCGCTGGCTGTAGAAACAGGAAGTGATGAATTATTAAAGGCCCTCAGCAGTGAGGTCATCACTGCGAGACGAGACACAAGGCTTTGATCACAGAAACCTCTTTGTGTGTTTGTGTGGTGAGCAGAGACAGTGCTGCACTGCCATTACAGTCTGTCTGTCTGTCTGATGGTGAACACACCATACTCCTCTCCTCTAGCATCTCAACCTCTCCTCCTCCTACCTGTCTGTTCTACTCCCAGTAGAGATGTAGAAAAGGGATGAGGAGGAGGAGAGGAAGAAAGAAAGGAAGAGGGGAAAAGAGGGGAAAGCTGAAATAACAGGCAGACTTGGCTGCCACCAGCCTTCAAAGTGATGACAACTCCGTCACACTGGCTTTTAATCATGTTAAGTGATTGTTCTTGGAAGGCAAGGATTAGTTGTAACCAAGGACAATCTAACGCTGCAGGCGTCTTTGCACTTCACAATACCACAGCGCCACAAACAAACATTTTCAATTGGCCCAATTTACCCCAACAGCCCCTAATTCAATCAGCACGCAGGGTCAATCATGCAGGTGGAGCTAGATAAGGTGTGTGTGTCTGGGGTACAACTCACTCCTCCAGGTCCTCTGCTGCAGGTCTTCTGCTCGACCTATGGGGAACAGCAAAGACATTAAGAATACCATTTTTATATTCAATATCTTTCAAACAGTCTTTAAGATTGCCGGGGTATTGTCATCTATGGGGGGTGGGGTTAGGTGGTGGTGGTGTCTATGGGGGTGGGGTTAGGTGGTGTTGTCTATGGGGGTGGGGTTAGGAGGTATTGTCGTCTATGGGGGGGGGGTTAGGTGGTAGGTAGCGTTTATTAATAGTACCGGCGCTGCAGGACATGTCGGGGCCATGGCTGCGTCGTGAGCCCTCCTGCTTAACTAAAAGGCTATTTTCAGCCCCACCCAGCAGGACTGGACCACACCCAGCACCAAGCCACCTTCCATCCCCCGTTCACACCACAGCAGCGTATTTCTAGAAGAGCCCTGCTCTGCCTCTCTGCTCTGCCTCCGAGGGGAAGGGCACGACTCACACTACGCACCATGACCAGGATAAATATTGTTACTAGGCGCAGCATGAGTTCTATCAACTTGCTAAGGTTGGCAGGTTGGTGTGTCAGCCTTTCTCAGCGGTCTTCTCTATGTTCAAAGTACAACTCTTTTCTGGGCTGTTCATTTTGCAGATGGATTTCCTTGGTTATCCTGGTAGAGGAGTGCCCCCCACTGGCTAGACAGGAAACACATGTTAGAGTCTTTATCCTCCAACAGCATTAGGTTTCCTTTCATTTGTGATAGAGCTGATTGATCTATAATGCAGGGGTCACATATTTTCATCCACGTTGGCGGTTATTGAGCAAATGAAGAAAAAACACATCAAGTACAAAAAAAAAAATTCAATAAGCAAAGCCCAAAGCAATAGCTCAAAAGTAGACAAGAATTAAAACCCAAACTCTCTAAAACTGACAAAAGTAAAAAAGAGAGAAAGTGAACAAAGTAGATGGACCAACAGGAGCTTTAAAATCCCTCATGGTCTAAGTGTCTGCCCTGGGGACCAATCAGGCGCGGCGAGGCCAGGGGGGGCAGGGGGCCACCTCTGCTGCCCTTGGCCCACGTCCTGTGCGAGGCGGGACTGCAGCGCCGACACTTAAGACACATTACAGAACCTCTGATTAAGACTCATGGCAGACCGAGCTACGGACATGCTAAAACTGTCTGGAAAAAAGTTGTTAGGGATAAAATATATTGTGACAAGCTGGCTTCAAAGGTTCATCAATAAAGTGACAGATCATTTAGTGTCAATTAGGTGTGATAGATGGACAAATCCAGGGATTTCTGCGCCTGGATTAGGGGGAGGGGCGGGGCTGATTGAGCGAGAGGGGTGACATTGAGAAGAGAAGTCCTTGCCTGTTCCAGAGGGGGCCATTACTTACTTTGTTTCAGGGAGGATCAATGCACGTGAGCACCCTGTTAGCACCTCGGCTGGGCCAATCCGGGTGAAGCCAGGCATCAAGGCATGCTACGCCGACACTCTGACCTTCCCTCAGAGAAAACATCTCTGGAGCTTTCCCAGGTCTCCTTACAGGAATCCAAGCAAATAAAGCCAAGTGGCTGGGTCTGTTGACTAGGTAGTACGGCTGCGTCTTCCAGCCCAGCAGAGAGGAGAGTCAGTCAGCTCCCTCCACAATGTGATTAGGACACACTCAGCCAGGCCCAGCTACAGCCCTGAGGGGGGTTTAGTGGGGGAGGAGGAGGGGGCTGCATGTCTGGCAGGACGGGTCCAAGGCTGCTGTTCATTAACCAATTCTTTGAAAATTATCTTTTAAAATATATATAAATATATTCCATGACAGAAAGCCTTCACCAGTGTGTTATGGAGAGTTCACAGAGTGAGAGGTTGCAGGCTACAGTGTAAACAGAGGAGACACTCTGCAAGCAAGGCCCAAAGGTTTGACCCAGAACCACCTGGGCTATCCGGTCGGGGACTGGACTATGAGGGGGACATGGATGAACAGAGACGGCATGGTTCCTGTCTCCACAGCATCCCAGCATAGCTGTTCTGTCTCTGCCTGCTCACATTAGAGAGAGGGGTCACTGTGTATCTATCTCCATGGTCCCATCCCTAACTCAAACACCCCAAAACACTGACACCTCTGCAACAACAGAAAACCCTTCTAACTAGATAGATATGTCTAGAGCCAGGAGTGTTGCGCCAGCTCTCCCTCAGTCCAGTCCAGTCCAGTCCAGTTTATTATCTGCAAACGCTGCATCTACCAGACGTACTCAGAGGTGGTGACGAGGCTTTGAACTGCTCAACATACACAAGCAGCAGGCCAACAGCGCCCTCGCGTGGCCGGACTGTGGTACTGAGCGTGTCAATTAGCAGCAGGGTGGCAGATGAAGATGAATTGGCGAGTGTGTGCTCGACCAGGCTCCTTCTAACCTTGTTGATTCACAGTCACACAGCCAAATATGCACTGATTAATACGCTCATTCAACAGCGGGAAAGTTCATTAATAACAAGGACCACTGCTCCCAAACCAAACCGCCCTGTGTGTGTGTGTGTGTGTGTGTGTGTGTGTGTGTGTGTGTGTGTGTGTGTGTATGTGTGTGTGTGTGTGTGTGTGTGTGTTCAAAGCAGGGAAGTGCTTCTTAATCTAAGGGATCCCAGGGATCAGGTGGTACTCTGTGTTTGTGTTAGCTTCTGGAGATAGCCTATGTGTTTGTGTTAGATTCTGGAGATAGCCTATGTGTTTGTGTTAGATTCTGGAGATACTCTGTGTTTGTGTTAGCTTCTGGAGATACCCAATGTGTTTGTGTTAGCTTCTGGAGATAGTCTCTGTGTTTGTGTTAGCTTCTGGAGATACTCTGTGTTTGTGTTAGATTCTGGAGATACTCACTTGGCAGAAACAGGCACAGAGGTCTCCTCTGCCCACCCTCCCTGTCTCCTGGTGGGTTTGACTGGGGGACCCTGAGACAGGAGACACCACCGTTAGACAGTGTCACACACACACACACACACACACACACACACACACACACACACACACACAAACGGGTGGTGTAACGATGGACACCATCATTAGACCACTCATCACTACATCACACGCTCCAACCTTCAATTCAGGGATTAAAAAAATCCAATAGATGAAAAAGTCAGAGAATACCATAGCATACAAAGTTTGCCATGTCATTTAAATAAGCAGGTCTGCAAGCTTTGAATATAAGAACCACTCTGCAAAATATATAACTTAATAAAGACAAGGTGCAAATGCAGAAGTCTACACAAGGCTCTTCTATACAAAGACAGAGTCAACAGGAAGCTTCTACACAAAGACTGAGTCAACACCAGAGGCCTTCATTAACAAAACACACTGTGAGCCATCAGCCTAAGGTGGAGATGGTGGAGGTCCATCTATGATTACTGTATGAAGCTGACACACCCAGACCAGATGTCCTCTCACTGCTGTTTACTGAGGAGGTGGAGGAGGTTAGAGCTCCTGTATGAAGCTGACACACACAGACCAGATGTCCTCTCACTGCTGTTTACTGAGGAGGTGGAGGAGGTTAGGGCTCCTGTATGAAGCTGACACACACAGACCAGCCTCCCCTGTCTCTGTTGTTTACTGAGGAGGTGAAGGGGGTTAGGGTTACTCAGCCTCCCCTGTCTCTGTTGTTTACTGAGGAGGTGAAGGGGGTTAGGGTTACTCAGCCTCCCCTGTCTCTCTTGTTTACTGAGGAGGTGGAGGGGGTTAGGGTTACTCAGCCTCCCCTGTCTCTCTTGTTTACTGAGGAGGTGGAGGGGGTTAGCCAAAGCAGTGTGGGAACAGCTGGGGCAGAGCAGAGGGTTGACAGGGCCTGGGGCCGCTGGCCTCACCAGGAATAGTACCACCCTCGCCCTCTCCACTCTGATGCTGAAAATAGCAGGGGGGAAATATCCCATGCAGTTTGGATGGAGACCCTGTGAGAGCACTGCGTGAATGGGGGAATTCTCTGGAGAGGGCACACAGGGGTCGAGGGAGGGGAGGGCAGGGGCAGCAGTAAGACAGATGAATGAGAAAGAAGAACAACATTTTCTCATTACCAAATTGGGTCTGCTGGAAGAATGGCTTTCTTTCAACACGAAAGAGGAAATACTCTTCCATGGCTAGTTTCTTCCATTTCTAAATGGAGACGTCAGTGTTTGGCCCGGGACAGTAAGAGAGCAGTGTTAACAAACAGCATGGTCACTGTTAAGTCAGTGAGACAGCAGTGTTAAGTAACAGCATGGTCAGTGTTTGATCAGAAGTGTTAACTAACAGCATGGTCAGTGTTTGATCAGCAGTGTTAACTAACAGCATGGTCAGTGTTAAGTCAGTGAGACAGCAGTGTTAAGTAACAGCATGGTCAGTGTTTGATCAGCAGTGTTAACTAACAGCATGGTCAGTGTTAAGTCAGTGAGACAGCAGTGTTAAGTAACAGCATGGTCAGTACTTGATCAGCAGTGTTAATAAACAGCATGGTCAGTGTTTGATCAGCAGTGTTAATGAACAGCATGGTCAGTGTTTGCAGAGCAGTGTTAAGCAACAGCATGGTCAGTGTTTGATCAGCAGTGTTAATGAACAGCATGGTCAGTGTTTGATCAGCAGTGTTAATGAACAGCATGGTCAGTGTTTGATCAGCAGTGTTAACTAACAGCATGGTCAGTGTTTGCAGAGCAGTGTTAACTAACAGCATGGTCAGTGTTTGATCAGCAGTGTTAAGTAACAGCATGGTCAGTGTTTGCGGAGCAGTGTTAAGTAACAGCATGGTCAGTGTTTGGCAACTGGTCCTTTCATGCACTTAGTGAAAATCTAATTTTAAAGAATCCAGGGAGCCTTAATAGTCTAGGTGAATGAAAGATATCAACTGAATGAGGGTAATCACACGCAGACTAATTTAAACAAAGGCTATGTATGTGTTGACAGTATACCGTCTTTGAAGATGAACTATGTTTTTCATTCAATACACACATAAAAGCAGTGTCTTTAACCTTCGGCTGAACTTTCAGAGAGGGTTCAGTGAACCACCAGCCATCTAACCAACAGGTCCCATTTGACGTTTACATTACAGCACCATGACCAAATATGAACTAAGAGCAGGCCTGGTGAAGCCATGGCGACGGTTGTGAAGGCCATTAGCCCTTTTGTGCTCCGTATCCGGATCCTCTAGGGGACTAGGAGGGCGCTCGTCAAGCAGAGCCCCAACAACCCATAAAAGCTATTGGCTCTTTGTTTGAAAACATGTCAGGAATGTGACCATTCACTTTGGTATTTTTAGGAAAGCAGAGGGTCAGAGCTGATAAACTGAGACTGCAAATAAACCCAGTTGGTCCGGTCGCACGGCACTACAGAAAAATGCACTGCATGTGCACAGCAGGTCACAGAGGGCGCGAGAACACCCATTTTACATCAGGGAAGTTGGCCTAATTTGGGAAGATAAGGCAAAAAAGGCATAGCTAGAATTCCTGTGCTTGGAATGTTGGCTAGTGTACAGTATGCCACTTCTTTGGATATGACTGTGCCTCCATTACATGCCATGCAGGCTAATGTTTAAGCGTTGTCCCAATACTCACATCCAATCAGGCTTCATCCTCTGCTGTGTGGGATACCTTAAATGGAAGTTCCCTTATGGCCATCAGGTGTGCTCATGCAATGAGGCTCAATAAGGACAAGTTAACCTGACTGCACCTGTAACCCTCACTCTGACCTAACCCTAACCCTAACCCTAACCTAACCTAACCCTAACCCTAACCCGAACCCTAATCCTACAGCAGGGGGTACTAACCTAATCTTAATCCAACAGCAGGTGGTACTAACCTAATCTCAATCCTAACCCTGACTGCACCTGTAACCCTAACCTAATCTTAATCCTAATCCTACAGCAGATGGTACTAGCCTAATCTTAACCCTAACCCTACAGCAGGTGGTACTAACCTAATCTCAACCCTAACCCTACAGCAGGTGGTACTAGCCTAATCTTAACCCTAACCCTACAGCAGGTGGTACTAACCTAATCTCAACCCTAATCCTAACCTAATTTGAACCCTAACCCTACAGCAGGTGGTACTAACCTAACCCTAACCCTACAGCAGGTGGTACTAACCTAATCTTAACCCTAACCCTACAGCAGGTGGTACTAACCTAATCTTAACCCAAACCCTACTGCAGGTGACTCTAACCTAACCTTAACCCTACAGCAGGTGGTACTAACCTAATCTCAACCCTAACCCTACAGCAGGTGGCACTGGCACTTCACTAAGGCAAACTTCTACATAAGCACCACTTCAGAACTTTATACCAGCATGTGTAAGCTATGACAATGTCATTTTTGACAGTGGGAAGTGGGGAAAGCCTTTGTGCATTATTTAATCAATAATACCGTCATTTAATCGAGTGAGTCTGAGCAGACTTCTCTGGTGTGGATCAGTTAAAAGCACAAGTTAACTGTCTTTGTTTACACCTGAGATGCCTGATAAACGTCCGGTGTGTGAGTTGATGACTAGTAGTTAGCTGTGGATAGTTTAGCCATTATGGGTGCGGTAAAGTAGGCATTCACTGACATTATTAAGAGCTCAAATGATATGGTGTGGTGTGAGTGGTATAAAGTTTATCCGTGGTGCTTTGGCTTACATTGCCAATCTTACATCCACTCATCATGCCTACCTACCTCGTCCTCGTCCTAGGAACATGCATGGAAATAATAACAATGCAAAGACTTACAAAGCTGTTGCTTGTGTGCACATCATGCAAAACGAGAATAGGTGCATCTCTCCAAGGGAATATGGGCAATCTGAAAAACTAAAATATGGCACTCGATGTCTTTTGATAGGAAATAGCGCCACACTAGTAGCGAAGCATAACTTATACCTCTCCTGTGGAAGTGGACAATGAGGTTTTTCTCGGCTGACGTCCTTCTTCCGATGATGTTTGCTCTGCTGCAAGACGAGCCCTGCGTCCAGTCTTCGCAGCCTGAAACATTTGCAGAGTAAACGTTGGCAAGCATTGAAAACACAAACTGGAAGTGCTCACAACCGATAACTTGCCACCAGTCGGCCAACCTTACGAAAACAAATATTTTCGCCTGCCTCTATCAGAAATGCATATTTAGCTCGACCAACGTAACAGTTATGTTGTTAGCCTGGCTGTTTACGTTAGTGACGCCCAGCTAGCTAAAGTTAGCTAATCATAATAGCTAGCTAACACGTTATTGCATGTCAATCACGGCATGACTACGTTATTTATATTTTCAGTATACAATCTCGAAACAAAGAAAACAAAGACTTTGATAGATAGATAGTTCTCGAAGCATCATGGTGAAAAAATAAACAAATCGCATACATTCTTCACAACTCCAGTATCTCCGATTTGAAGACTGTCGTCCATTTTTCTCAAACTAGGCTTCTTCCTGGGGATCAACAGGCGTCACATAGCAACCATCTCCATGGTTACACCAATAAGGAGGACAGACAGGAGCAGTCTATCCATGCCGCCAATGTAGAGCTGTCACCTTAGCTATGGCTGTCACGTTAAAGATCAGAATGCGTAAATAATATAATAATTTGTCAATCAAACTAAATATAGAAACGGACAAATACCATGATAACGCCAACATTTTTATAGAGTTTAGATCTTCCATTATCAAGCTAATTATAAAAAGTGTTTGTACAGAATTTTCTCCGTCCCCCAAAAAAGTTGTTGATCAACAATAAACACGCCTGTTACCCTACTACTCCCTATTCAGATGATGTTCACATTTCAACAATAAAAATGTACCATGAAATATCTACCACTGCAACAGTGTTAAGTAGCAACGCAATAGCATTGACACAAACCATTGAACATTGCAGGAATTAGTTTGGGTTATTGTCTTTGTTTATTACAGCCTATAGGCCTATAGGCCTTCTATATTTAAACAAGATTTAGGAGTACAGATTCAAACCAAAAAGAAGTGGGTGGCTACCCATTGCCCCTTTACTGGTTCTAATGTAAAGTCAGGCTCTGTCTCTAGTTTTAAGTGTTGGTTCAATACCTTTATTAATCCACTGGGGGGTGTAATTTTACTGTTTAAGAAGAGTTTTGATGCTATGCAAACTCTAGTTCTGGTCAAATCAATGTATTCGATACCTTAAATATGGTTAGTCTGAACATGAGATGAACTGCTTAAGCGTTTAGTGAGCTCAAGTTGAATTACACTTGTAAGATTCGCCTCTTTGAAGCTATTATGTTAGCTTGCATGCATCGAGCCACTCCCTCGACGACGTCACTACTACCACCCCATTATAAACTGAGTGTGGCTCAATAACGCGTTCGCTGACATAGTTCGGTATTAGATTTTGGAGACGTTTGGACTGAGGGCTGGCTTTTCGCTTGGAGCTGTGTATAGCACGAATGGGGTGGAGAAAGTAATTCCCTAAGTGATCCCGAGCCACGTAACGGGGCAAAAAGGAAAATAGAAAGGGACAATATTTGTTATAATGGAAGGGATAATAATACACTGACCGTTTTTAATGAAGAGTTTCATCATTTGAAACTAGCTTATTTCATTTGTTTTCTAGAATGTCACGGATTATTCCTTTTGCGCAAATATTAGTCTTACCGAGATGACAAGATGGGATTCCTCGGAGAAAGAACTCATTGACAAGTTGAATGCACCGAGATAAAGGATACCGCTCCACGTGGGATTTAGTCTGATCGTTATTTGTGTATATATATTTGACCGGCTTCAGTAGTAAACAAGGGCAGACAGAAATATGCATTTGGGCAAAGCGCTTCTGTTTTTTCTCTTCTTAAACTGTGTGACCATGACTTTGTCGCTATCCACTTGCACCACTGTGGATATTGACCACATAAAGAAAAAGAGAGTGGAAGCGATTCGAGGACAAATCCTCAGTAAACTCCGACTGACAAGTCCGCCGCAAACAATCGGTCCGAATCAGGTACCCTATCAGGTCTTGGCACTCTACAACAGTACGAAGGAGTTGATAGAGGAGCTGGGGAGAGATAGGCAGCAGAGCTGCGGACAGGATAACACGGAGACTGAATACTATGCTAAGGAGATTTACAAGTTCAACATGATAAATGGTCCTCCTGAGAACAGTAAGTTGCATTTGTCTTATACAGTATGCGCAATGCCTCATTCCCCCTTACACCATGCCACTACAGATCACTCATTGTGGTCTTTGACGCGTTTTGAATGATATGTTCCCTTTATTAGTCGTGCAATCTCTGGGAATATTTTTCATCTAGAATTGGTGTTTGCGCAATGGCGCGCGCAACGGAGAGGGCAAAGTAAACAGTCTGTTGGAATGAGCGCCATTCCTTCAGCATACCGCACACACGAGCTATGGGAACTCAACAGTTCCGCAAGATAACCTTACACATTCCAAGGGGAGAAAAATTCTCGAACAGTTAAAGCCAACCTTAATTATGCTACGAATAAAAGAATTATAAAACTGAAAAGAAAAGTTAAATTCTTCATATTCCATTCGTTCTGTTAATGAAATACAAATGTAATATCTGAAAACCCAGACACACAGAAGCAGCAGGTTTTCTCTCACATTGTGGTCACATCGACCTGCTCATACATTCAGCTATTTCCTGTGAAGACTTTCACTCTGCTCAATTGATTGTTCCGGTAATCACATGGAGAAGGCTAAGTGAAAGAGTTGGACACGGGCCTATTGTTAATGTCCGCCTGAAGCTGGATCCCAGAATTATACTGCGATCGACAGGTGCTCCATGTTGTGCTGTAACACCGACCAGTGCTGTCTGTTTCTCTGGCACGAGTCGCAGGAACACTCCCCTCTCTCTCTCTCTCTCTCTCTCTCTCTCTCTCTCTCTCTCTCTCTCTCTCTTTCACTCTTACACTCTCTCTCAGACACACACACACACACATACACTCACACACTCTTCTCCACCACCATCTCCTCTACATCAAAACAATTGCATCGTCCTTCAAGTGCTCGTGACACTCCAAATACACAAATCTGACAAGGTTTAGCCTGTGGTCCGAGGTAGCCAGAGTTCCATAAACAAACAGTGGTCTAAGGAGTGGATCAGCAATGGCTCCCGGCCCAGAGGGACTGCCCTGTCAGGGCCCCTCCGACCTCAGACAAATAGCCCGTTACATAATCAAATTATATTGTTTTTGTCTGTTGTATCGTGTAGCATTCTGTGCTGTGTGTCGATTCCAATTTACCGTGTTTACACAGCAGGGGGCGTTTACTGGCGCAACTCTGACGTTGATTAACTCATTGGGATTTTACGTCAGCGGGTCAAACAGTGAATTTCATTGGAAAGCGGAGCGCTAACTCGCTGAATTTACCTCTACACGGAGCAATAGTCCAGAGAAAATTAAAACACCTAGTCTACTTCTAACGTGAAAAACTCCATGATGGTGAAAACAAACCGAGTGGTATAGGATCAAGCTGAAGGACATATACCTGTGGTACGAGCTCTTTGCCAAAAAAAAATTGTTTTCCTTTTCATGGATTACCTATTCCTCCGAAAACTCTCCTAGCCTCTAGGAATTTCACATCTACACCATATTTGCTGAAGTTCACAGTAAAAGTCCAATTTCAAACCTGTAGCTCAAGTTTAAACCCTGTCAACTACAAGTAAAGAAATACACTGTGCATAATACTACAAGCACATAATCACTGTCATATGAAAATCTTATCTTTGATCCACTTACCCATCAATAATTATATCTAAGCTAATAGAATTGTAAAGGAGCACACTGCCTGGTCCCACTGGAGAGATTGCCGTCACAGCACAGGCCCTAATCCACTTACTGCACCCTTACCCTATCTATGTGACCTTTGACCCATTAGGAGGGCCAGTTAGCCAGCCATGAGGCTTTTAAGAATCCCCTGTCCTGCATAGCTGGCTGGTGGTGAGGGGTCTCTGGTCTCTGGTCTCTGGTCTCTGGTATGGCTGGCTGGTGGTGAGGGGGTCTCTGGTCTCTGGTCTGGCTGGCTGGTGGTGAGGGGTCTCTGGTCTGGCTGGCTGGTGGTGAGGGGTCTCTGGTCTGGCTGGCTGGTGGTGAGGGGGTCTCTGGTCTCTGGTCTGGCTGGCTGGTGGTGAGGGGTCTCTGGTCTGGCTGGCTGGTG
>JAVQIZ010076658.1:0-23923 GCA_036023535.2 Galaxias brevipinnis
CCCGTGTTGTGGTCCTATTGAAGTTTTCTGCAGTCCTTCAGGTTTTAGTTTTGTTAAGTCAAATAACAACATCGGCTTCTAGATCCACTTCTGTATTTGTACTTTCATCTACAAATAAAATAAAACTGGTATTCATGTTCCATTCAAATGGAGACTTTGGGGACTCTCCCTGTAATCTCATCGTAAGTAGCGTTAGATAGGTAAAAGCATCTGCTAAATGACGAAAAGGTTCAAATGTACGTGTAATGAAAGCGATATTAGTTTCAAAAAGTTTCTGATGTTTTTGAGATGAAGTCAATGTTTTGTGAATGGCTTAAATTCCATTTCTAAAATCCTTAGTTGAAAAGTGCTATAATATCCCTCTTTAGTGGGCTCTTTCCACTGACGTTATATGCCATTTGGCACCTATCCCATTTCTATCTTAACCCTACAGCATTTAGCAGATAATATGCAGTAGTTATTTCAATTATATCTAGCAGAAATAAAGAACCGAAATTAACTGCCTGCTTTTCTGTATAAAACTGCAAGGTCCTCTAAATCCTAATTGCATTTTTTTTTTATGGGAAACCCTAAATAACTAAAACGTGAGATTGAATTAAGTTGCAATGATAAAACAATCAATCATCCTATAGTCAACGACTCAAATCGATCTTATACATTTAAAACAGATCATTCTTCTGACTGGAACAAATCTTGGGCTCCGGCCCTTTTCTGGGGGCTTTCTGAGCTCCGTCAGAGCCTTTTAGTTTGTCACCAGCCCTCTGTAAATTAGCTGGCTACTGCATGGCTCAATCAGGGTTGAGATCAGCCACTCTTGGAGCAGCCTACTCATCATCAGTCAAACTGACAGCGCCCACTCGAGGTTCCAGGTAACTAGGCGTTGTATACTTTCAAAATCCCTGCTACTTCACTCACAGTGGCTGAAAGTCTTACTGCATTCAACCCCTTTCTGAAGAAATTGATCCAAAGGAATACAACACAGGGTTGGGTTATTCATGTTTTATTTTCCTCAGAAGCTTCATTTTTTTGTTGTTGAACTGTCGTCTCTGTAAACTTTGATGGCAAGGTCACAGAAAAGTAACGTTAAGAGCCAAGGATATGGAAAATTTGAAACTTTCAGCTAAATCAAACTCTCAAGCACAGATCTGTGGGCAAGGCGGATTTTGAAAAAAATTATTGATCTAATAATATGATTATTAAATATTTAATCCAAAGTTACGTTATGTAAATTAAATTCAGTTTGTTTTTTAATAATTTGATGCTGCTCCAATCACAGGACTTTAAAGTTACAGAACTCACAGAAAAAAACAAACCAAAAGAAACGTGCCGCATGATTTCCACTTGTCGATGACTATATGGATTTATATTTGCGTTACCCACAGTCTTTTATTATGTACCGATAGCAGACTATTGCTTTGGGATATGTATTTAATACAACCCTGCCACTTAGGATGTGCGACATCTGCTCAGTTGCACAGTGTTGCAGTGTATTGCGATGAGATGTGCAGTGCGTCGCCAGGCCATCTGCCTCCTCCAAACAGGTGTGACTCCATTCAATTTGACTGAGGGAGCCAGATATAGGTTTGGTAGAGCATAATACCGTGAATATCACAGTTCACTAGATTCTATGGCTTTTCACTCTACGCCAATTCATTTCCCACCAATAGCCCAGGCCCCATGGTAAAGCTTGTTGGTATTCAGGCTGGGGAGACCAGATAATTTGCATGGTAAGAATATGCCGTTATTGACTCGATTTAGAAATCACATCTGCTTTCATTGAAATGAAAACTCTGTCAATAACAAGAGTATATATTCATATATGCATGTATTCATATATCCATGTAAAATACAGTGTAGGGTCCAATACAACATGCTCACCTGGTGGGGGTCGAGAAGCTTTTTACTTTGCAGAGACGACTCCTCCGTCTGGTTCTGGAAGCACTCGCCCCGTATCTAAAGAAAGAGGAGAGAGAAAGAATCCATGAGTCTGAACGGCTTCACTGTTCATCGTCAGACAGGCAGATAAGAAATGCAAATGGTCAGCTTAGCAGACTTATAGACAAATAGACAGACAGGCAGGCAGGCAGACAGATGGACAGACACATAGTTCAAACAGGGAAGTAGAAGACAAAAATCAATGCATGAGGCACGATGATGAACGATTAACAATACAAAAAAAAAATCACTTCGGTATTAATACACTCATGCCCTAGTCACATATTGTATTCTTGTTTTTTTTTTAGATAACTTTTATGGTGAAGTCAGTCAATGAAATTAATGTTACTGCAACACAGGTGCAACATTTGTGCCATAAAGCTAGAGCTGTAGGTATGATTAGCAGTTATGACCTTTAGGGCTGCATCCTTAATGGCAAAATGGCGACTCCCAAGAGTATCATTGCTATTCTGGCAAATCCTAGTGGCACACTGCTCTTAAAACTCAGGTTTAGGGAGCACTGACTATAAGGCCGCAGAGTCATTCCCTGGAGGTCCAGTTGGCATTGTATATATTTTTTATTGCTGATTTAAATAGCATGTAGATATTAGATCCCTAAAGATACCAAGACAGCAGTTGCTGGTACCTCAGTAAAAAAACACATATTTTGCAGCTTTTCTAGACCAAAAATGCAGAGACGCATCCGGGTAGCACACGTTCTGCATCGACACTTGCCAAACAGAACTGTAGTCTAATCTTCTCAACACACATAGTTTAAATACTTAGCTAAATTGTCAGTAATGAGCCTTTAGAAGCATTAGCATAATTGGTTTGTCACACACTGCACCTTTAAGACACATCTTCGGAGAAATCCCATACCTCATTTTTTTTTATGACAAGAACATTGCTGTTTTTGAGTAAATTTACTCAAAGATTTTACAGAGAACAGATTTGAATTCTTCCATGCCTGACAGGATTAGACGTGATGGATGAGATATGTAAACACTGCTGAACTTTATTTGTTGTTGCGGCTTTCCTTTTTATATAAATCAACATTAATTATCCGCAATGGAAAGACTGTGGAATCACTTTGACTGTAAATCCGGCATTTCCAGTTCCTTGGTGTGCTTTTACAACAGGGTGCATTCGGTGCAATGTGTAGTATTTGCTCTTCAGAACCCTCTGAAAGGTAGAGACATTAGCAATGGACGGCGTGTGTTTCAAATCCAAAGGCTTCAGGAAATTGTAACAGCGGTGCTGTTCGGTTGGTAAGGGGAGTAGTCAAAGCGGTCTGGGGACTTAAACCTTCCAGAAACAGTGCTAGCCCACATACGTTGCAGTGATTGCATATTTTCTTGGGCACAGAAAGTATAAACATATTCACTGTCCTGGAGGCAACCTGTGTGCAAAATAATAGTTTGGACACATTGGCAACGTGGAGTTCTTAAGAGGAATTGATGAAAGATAAATTAAACCACTGGGTGTTTCGAAACCCACGCTTGGCTATCCTTAAGCACACTTATTGTGTATGGAACAGGGCGGTTTCAAAATGTCGGGGGCAAGCAGAGTCTGTCTATAAAAAGGCTATCCCCCTCCAGGCTGCACAGAGCTTATCGCATACAGTTTTCACTTTGCAAATTATGAAAAGAACTCCCAGTACCATCTCCCCGACCCCTTCACTCCCTCTGCTCATTTCTCACTCTTTTGTTTTGTTTTTTTCACTCTTCTTCCAAGCCAACGGTAGGAAGAGGAGGAGGAGGTTGAGAAGAGGAAAGATTTGGCAGTGTCCAGGAGCACAGTGAAATCTAAGTCAATCATGCGCATGTGTCTGTTCTTATCAGCTATCCGAACGCAACACCCCCCCCGCCCCCCCCCCCACCCCCCCCCCACCCCCGCTGAAAGATCCCACTCTGTCTCCCAGCTCTGCCAGAACGATATCATCAATAATAGGACAAGAGCGAACAATGTTCCTGGCACGATTTCATTAAGGGACAATCTCAGTGACATGTTTCTCCATAGAGGATAATTTTCTTCGTGGATGGCCTGCCTCCAAACTATGCTGTTGCCGTCGGTGTCTCCAGCGGGCAAAAACACCTAATTTCCTGCTCACAATATTGATAACCACGTGTCAAGAAGAGCTGTCCCCCAGGTTTCCCCCTCTCGCCATCTCTGCCCCTGCAGAGTTATCATGGCTATAACACATCATTCAAGTTTGGCCCCTCGTCTCCCTGCCTCTCCTGTCACCAGGTCACACATACACACTGAAGAGCATTCCTCTTGTATGAATTGTTGTGAGTTCTGGTTGAGTTTTCATAAAATGTTGGGGTTCAAATATAAGTATGATACTGACAATCAAAGCTCTTTCACCTAACATGCACTGTACAAAAGTAATATTCCATTCTTAGCTCCAATAATCTATAAACTACAAAATACTAAATGTTAGAAATTATGTCATTAAAATACAACAAATTATAATTGGTGTGTTTTAATGCTATGTATATACGTTAAGGCAAACTTCACATCTGAAAAAAAAATAGTTGAGGAGAACTCAAATGTCTTCGCCGCCTCTTAGTACGGTAAGATTTCCTGCTCAAACTGGAGACATCTGGATGGAAAGTGAATTATGCGATACCTCGACAGCAAGGTTTAACAGGAATCTAATGAACAGACGAACCTTTTGGATTTAGGCCCGGGGGTCACAAATAGGCTATTACAGTTTAATTACTCACCTTTTCCATCTGGCAGTCCTTGACCGAGCCACTGTCTCTCCTCGTGGAGTCGTCAGTCACGGGCATTTTACTGGACGTGATGTTTCTTTGAACTTTTGAGATGTCCTGTCACAAGAGAGTGGGGAGAAATACAGATTAGATTTTTTAGCAAATAAAAATGGATAATTTAACTATGTTCATCTATGTTTAGCTCCACAGAAGCAAGGGATGTATCCTCACCTATATTTCCTGTCCTTATGTAAATTATAACGAGTTTGAATATATATAACACAAACATTTAACAAATTATATCTTTCATATAACACAAATAGAAAGTTGTGTTTTAAAAAATATTAAAGGTAAAAATATAATATAAATTCCACCTGCACCACATGAAAAACATCAACATTTTATGAAAAACAAAAGCTACGCCTATCATCTGCTCGGTCCATCCCAGGGATGCAGTGCCAGTCCGATGAGATGGGTAGTTTGTAGTTGGGGCTAAAAGTGGGTCAAAAGGGCTCTCTGGAGATCCGAGTACTGAGGGTAAATGGATGAACAGAAGCCCTTTTTAGCCTGACAGTGTCTCAAACCATTCCCACCCCTGTCAGATGACAAAACGTAAGATCTTTTTTTCTGGCAGGTTCAGAAAAGGTTTGATAGCCTTGCACTTTTGAAGGAACCCTTCTGGCCTGAAATATACATTGTTCCATACAGTTTTGATCCATGAAATGGACGAGGAAAGTTCTTTACAGCAATACGCTATTTGTTTGAAAAAGTGTTCTAGTGAGGAATGCTGACGTGATTTTTTTAGAAAGTGTTGTGTTTTTAGTCAATATGACACACAAATTATGTGGTATTTGACATAATAATTTTGCTCCTATTATTTGTTTGATTAGCTATTGTAAGGGCTACTCAACATTATTTTTAAAGTGCATGGCTCTGATTTGAATCACAAAAAGGACAAGACAGTCCTATTAGGTCAAATGCACAAAAGCATTTATTCCTTGACCAGAGTCAATTGCTTCCCCAATTGCAATATCTTGATTCATTCCTAGGTCCAACGTGGAATACTCTTCAAAATGTAAAGAGTGGGTATCAAAGCTCTGCCAGTTAAATTAGTGATTCCTCCTTGGGTGCAGTGCCTCAAGCATTTGAGAGATCATCTCCGATTACTTCGATGAAAATTGCATGCTATCAGACCTCAAGACTTGGCCCTTCAGTCTGTTAAATATGGACCAACTTTCATTCCAATCCTGCTGATCCCTGCAACCTTACACTAATGAATCTTCCACCGGTGTGAGAGCTCAAACCACTCCATGTGTGTATTTGCGTTTGCGAAGTGTATTTGTGGCTGTGGCAGTGTGATTCTTTGTGTCTGTGCATATGCGTGTACGCCCCTGCAAATGTGTGTCTGTGTGTGTGTTCAAGCATAAGTACAAGAAAAAAAGCACAGAGGGTCTTATCTATGGTGTCTATCAGAGCTTAAGGCCCATTATGTTGACTTAGACTGCAAGCGTGAAGCTGAGAGTGGTTGGCTGGCTGCATGTACTTGAGCAAACATCTCGGCACTTATCCTCTTTTTGAATCCACAGTCACAAAAGCGGCTTTAAGTATAAGCAGAATGTATGTGTTTAGCATCCTGCAAATGGATAAGAGGCCCCTTGTGTAAGTTATCTTCTGTAAAATGGATTTTTACGAAGAACTATAAAGGCTGTTAACCATATTTTTATTTCAGATTTCACCATAATGCAGAGCTCCATGCTAAATAATTGCCTTTTGATTACTAGTAATAATAACACTTCGATTATTCATGCAGCCTCACACATAATAGTATGACCAGTAACACATTCAGCTGCATTTCCACCCTGTATCATACTAAGTAGATAAACAGCAAACGGCAGCAAGCGATTGAATTATGTCAGATGAGGCACAGTTGGTTTGCGATTGCATATTTAATCCATTCGCTCGACCCGCAAGCAATAGACGCCACAGCACAAGGCCAATAAGGAGCCATGTTCTAGTCCAGACATATGCTCTCATACAAGATTCAAAGCAACAGCGGGGATTCAGTTACTAACATTTCGTGTCATCATTTTGAACTGTATTATGCGTTTGATTAGATTAGATGCACTAGACAAAGAAATAGGAAGAGTAGATGAGAAATATCTTATTATTTGAACATTTTGTCATAAAAGATAATGGCTGATTTAAGGAGATACGTCACAATCAAATAGCAAAACCTAAAGTTGGTAAGGTGTGCATATTGTGGTAAGGTGTGCATATAAAAACACTGGTTATTTTATTTAAATAAATCTACATATCATGATAGTACAGCTAATCGTGAAATAAATATAACCAAAGCAAACTACAAACCCCAAACAATCATGTGTTGGTTGTATCTGGAATAAGATAATAATAGTGACGGATACAAAGCAGAAACTTTTTCATGATCGTTTTTCAAACTACCAAAACAACAGAAACAGACGGAGAGTCTTCCCCATGGCCTGTGACTACAGGCGGCATCGTTGAGAGGACGTCTCAGTCCAAACTGCCATTGTCCAAGCTGCTCACTCTACTCCTTTTATCTCTATGTTGCCTCCCCTCTATGTGAACAGACCCCGGAAACAGATGGAGCACCACAGCAGTTCTTACAGGGATGGACCTCTCTGACCTACCCGCACCAGAAACACCACGGCCAGCCAGGCCACAGCAGAGGGCAGCCGCAGAGGTAACGTTAGCGCCTAACTGCTCGGGAGGAGGAAGAGACTATTTGTATGCTAATGGGGTAGTAAGTGAAAAATAAAACAGAACTGATTAGCATAAGCTTATTCCCGCTATACCTACCTTCTCGAGTTTTCTTTTTGAGTTGCCTCATTCTTGTCAGGCACTTCTCTCTCTCTCTCTCTCTCTCTCTCTTCACACATACCTCACACCTCATCTATCGGGTTTACAGTAATGAAATGACGCCCAGGGAATTTCGAATTTGTTATAATGGAGTCGTCCTGCTTGGTGAACAATGTCTAGATACAAAGTGGATTGTCTCTAGATTGTCTTTGGATATAAAGTGGCCCTTACATTATATTACTTTACTTGTTAGTGGAGCTGTGGGGGATGCCAGGGAAGGCAGCTAGCTAGGGAGGGAGATGTAGTGCTCTCGCTATTGATGCACAATCAGAACGAAAGGGCTGCGTTAGATTCCTCTGGGTGGCACACAATACATCAAGTCAAAGCTTTTAGACGCCCAAGACACATGGAATGAGGCGGAGTGAGTACTGACTGCATCGGAGACGCACAGAGTAGGAGAGAGAGAGAGAGAGACAGAGAGAGAGAGCACTGGAAGGAGAAAAGCCTCTTAGTGACAGAATTGCTCGCCAGGATCACGGCAGATAAGATGCCGCAGTGTGCATTGTGGCCGACTTGATTTGAATGTGACTGCAGTAGTAGCTTTTCAGAAATAAGAAGTAACAGAAGCTCTGATTAATGCTGATGGGACTGGCTTGCCGTTGAAAGGAAGACAGTCGATATGGGTAGTGTGTGTCGAGAAACAACTGTGACAGGAGGAGTGCCATAGTTTTATCTTTGAAAAAGGTCTACTAAGTCAGGATTTTCTTTTCCATTTCCACTTCAAAGTGCCAAACGTAACCAAATCGTGGTAGCCTGCAATGTTAGCAGGAGAAACCAGGGCAAGCACAGTACAGGTAGAGAGCTCTCTACAGCTGTGAACAAATCCCGTTTGTAACGCAGAATTAATGCCTTAATGAAACTGTTGATCACCTTCACATTGAAAAACAAAGTGTTTCCCCGACACGTTATACCCTCACCAAAGTAATGGGATCCAGTTGCCGTTTTCAACTCAAAGCTTAATCCTATTTCCTCTCGATACTTTGTGGCTTACCACAGCCACCCTTGGTTTGTCCCTGAAGGATTAAACTGAGTCTTTTGTTGAGTGCTCTACGACAGCAACTTTCCACGGAGTTCACACAATGAGAGTGTCACCTTCAATTACTCTTTTTTTATTAAGGGGAAAACAAACGTAAAACCAGTTAAGCCCCAATACGGTCCTGAAGTGTTATTTCCCAAAGCCATGGAGACTGAAAAGCTAAATGACTGTATCTGGACACATGCAAATTCTGGAATCATCTTTGCCATTCAATACTTCCTTTAGGAGCAAACGCTTCTCCAGTCTCCATCTCGGAAGCAGCTGATGCTGACCGCCTTCGATAGACAAATACCCACTTGAGCAGGAGGTAATAATCACCCAACATTTAATATGATATCTATTACCAATGCTGTAGCATGAGAAGACACATTCTCTTGGAGCAGTAAACCAGTGTAGCAGATAACAGAACATCGCTTTGCTGGAAATCACACAGTGGGAGATGATTTTAGAATATACAACACGGACTGTCAAAAAATGGGCTGAATAAATCACCATAAATCTCTGAAAGTTTATCCCTTTCATGCTCACAGTTTGGTACGTTCACAAATAATACTGTTTTGCAAGGGAAGAAAAATCTTCGAAAGTAAAAATTGCGAAGAGAGAGAATATTGATTAAATGGGTGCGTTTTGTAATCTTAAAAAAAGAGTAGGTTATGTTTTTAGTCTAAGACGGGCTTTTTATAAAAAGGCAAGTAAACACGCACACACGCGATTCTCTAAAGGTTCGCACAGTTCTTTGGCAGTGGCTCACTTCAGTTTGGGGATGCTACAGACTGGAATGAGAGACGATCCAGAACTAAACGTAACCATCTTACTCCCATCACAATGTGCTCTCATCGACTAAACATATTGTTAACTGATGTCTACCGCTGTTAATCTACGTTGATGTATTATGTTTTCTGCTGCTGTTGATGTTTTTGTTTGCTGTTTGTTTTAAGCCTGAAAGCCTGTTGGCCATGCAGGTCGTCATTGTAAATGTAAACTGGTTCGCTACTTACTTATCTGGTAAATAAAGGAAATAATAATATACAATACAGTTCAACACGAATTGAATGAAATGCACGCAGAGTTGATGGACCAGATTGAAGTTGTAGCTAAACCACATATTTAATCAAATTCACTACAATAGAGGAAAAAAATAGGGGTGAACAAAAACTTGCAATAGGCTAAATTACCTTGGCATGTGGCTGCTGAAAGGTGAGTCTTGAGGTGTTGACTAGCGGCGAGTATCTGAAAAGGTGTGCGGCGCTACCGGGGTAACGGTGGCTGGTGCTGGAACCTGCTGGGTTCTGGAGAACGGCGGAGAAGCAGATGTGGACCGTGTCTTTCAAAGCCTTCAGCTGAGATTCCTGGAAAACAAAACCAAACAACAACAACTCTAATGAGATGAGATCCCGTCCTTCCCTGCTCCATTCATCTTGTTAATCAGTTTATCAACCCACACACACCGGCCATCCATCATGTAGTCTCCCCACCCCCCTTCCTTTGTATTCCTTCAACTTAATTCCTCGTCATCCTCATTATTACATATATATAACACATCATATATTTAACACATAATGTATAATACAGTATAACACACAATCCAGTGTATATACAAAAAACATTTATTCATTCATGTATTGTGTTATTTGTCCTGAAGACTACCACAGATCCTCTTCTGATATATTTTGTAACTGTATGTTCAGTTTTTGCTGTCTTTTCCTACTGTCCAACCTTGAACTACTGTTACAGGATGCTTTGTTATGAAGCCTGAGCCAGTGGCATAGCCTTGGCTTGAAACAGTTCTACTCCATTGAAGACGAGAACTAAGAGGTGTGTTATCTCTCTCATGATATTCTGGTAACTATGCAAGCCGGTGCTCAGTGGCGGCAAAGAAACCCAAGCTATTGAGAATGTTTGACTCCCTAACCTCCCCACCCACTCTACTCCCTGTCAGGGTAAACAAACACTCTAGATTTACGCCTGAAGATCCCAAGACAACTACACATCCCAGGACAATCTACATGTTTCTGAACTTACTCTGACACTGTCAGCATGGTTTCAAATTGAAATTTAATTCAACTTCAAAATCCTTTTTTTTTCTCTTTTTCTTTCGTTAAACAAGCAAACAAAAGAGAAATGTAGCGCAGCTGGCTCGTAAGACCCACCCACACTTTATTAGATAAGAGCCGTGGTATTGCAGTAAACGTGCCAATAACACATTATTTGAGTATAAACACACAGGACTGAGGCCATCAAAGACGTTGGGAGTCAATTATTATCGGATGAAGGGAGTAATGATATCTACCTTGTCCAGTGCAGCTTTCTCCAGCTCCTCCTTGGCGATGGTTAACTTCTGCTCCAAATCCATTAACTGCTGTCCCTGTTGGGATAGATGGTGAGAGAAGACAATGAACTCTCTTGTAACCTGCCAACACAGCACTTTTAATTTGCCTCGCTTCACCCAGCCCAGACTGCTAAACAAAGATTATCAGCATTCACTTCAGCAGAAAAGGCTTAAGGCTGCTGCTATCGTTGTGTTGGTCATCACTTTTAGGCTAATGCCTGAGTTTGCCCGTTTCCTATCAAAGCAAAGCCTCCGGAGCACACCGCAAGGTGACTGACTTTCGAGTTGAAGTAGCTAACTTTTAAGCTCTTCACGCTCATGCAGGGACGCACCCCTCGCACACAAGCGCGCGGAAAAAAAGCCAGAGCGCAGGCAGGCAGGCACGTGTACACACACACACACACACACACACACACATACACGCACACACGCACATTTCACAATTAGACTCACTTCCCACTCACACACACATACACACACACACACACACGCACACTTCACAATTAGACTCACTTCCCACTCACACACACACACACACACACACACACACACACACACACACACACACACACACACACACACACACAGTCTGCAATAAGTGTACATTATCACCAAGTGCACTTAGTTTTGTAATCAGATACTTTACCCCAGAGCATGAGGCTATGTATACACCTCAGCTTCACACAGGTACCTGCTTTTATGACTCCCTCTTTAACATCCTACTCTTTCCTCTCATCTACACAAACGCAACACACCTGCGGTGAAAACACACCTGAGGGGAATTATGAATTGTAGGCAGGAGGCTGAGTGGCGCATCACGCCATAAAGCTGCTCACTGGTTATAAGACCACCAGTGCTTTCCCCATGTCTGCCTCCAGGGCTATGCAGGGTGTACAGGGCCAGGGACGAACACCTACACCACTCACTGTTGATTTATTCACACTGAGCCTGAAAAAAGGCTTGATGGTGTCAGTATAACAGCCAGTCAAGCTATTATAATCAAGTGTTCCACTGTATAGAGTGAGCCTAAGGTCAACGCCATCTTGACTCCCATTACAATAAAATCCACACTTTGGATTTGGATTCCTTTTTTTTTAGGAGCGTGTGTGGGGGGGTTCAAATCATCCCCTCAACAGCTCTGGAAGGAGTTGATGGCCTGGTCTCATTAGAATACAGAGAAAGTCATCATAAAGAACGAGGGGCCGTCTTAATAGGGGAGGAGGATTTACACACGCCGCCATCAACACACAAACCGGCGCTGGTGATGGACTTGACGCTGTGAAAGTTTATGGTGCGTTATTTTTTATTTTATTTATTTATTTTTTTAACAAGGCTCACTGAATAATATACGGCACTGCTTTATGCTGCTTAATTCCAAGGTCAACCGCTCTGACACCAAGCTCTGCCAGGACCCTGAAAAAGAAGGGATTTCATTTCCTACTGTGAAGAGGTCAGAACAGAAACCACATGTCTGGAATAAAACCCCGTGTGGTCGTGATTGGGTCATATGTTAAATGTCTCCTGTGCACTCTTTGTCTATGCCCTTGGTATATAGACTGTGAGGCCTTAAGGGAGCATACTCCAATGTACAGGGATAAGCAATCTGTTTTCATAATGTTCTCCAGTATTACTAGCAACATGTATATAAAACAGTATGTCAAAACAGCAAAAAAAAAACACTCCTTATAATAACAAATGCAAATATACATACTGTTTGGAGATGTTTGGTTTGGTTAATTTTACTTCTACAAAATCCTCCTTTTAATTGTAAAAAAAAGAGAGAAAATAATCAACTATGGGACTGTCTCAATTTCGTTGACGTTTAATGTAACTGTCTGAGTGGTGAGCTTTTCCTGACATATCTCTGTGTTCTCTGCACTTTAGCTGTCTTTTTCCTGCCCGCAAGTGTCTCATTTCCCTTCATCGCTGGTGTTGATGTCTAAGATATTGCATTTATCTGTTTCAGCTGAAGCTAAAACAGCAATTTCCTTTTTTAAAATTTGTGGATCAATTAAAAAGGGTATACTTCTGTATTAAGTCGCTGTGAATCAATAGCAATACATTTTCATGAGATTAATATGAACCTCGTTCTTAAGTGCAGCATATTTAACGAAAGGGAAATTGGTTTCCATCAGTACATAGAGATCAGTCTGATGTCCTTTGCTAAGTGAGCTCTGTGCCAAATGAGCCTCTACTCTAGCATTATGAAACAACCTATTATTTATTTCAGGAAGTGGGGGTGGGGTAAGGTAATCACACGATTGAGCAGCTATAAAAGACAATTTCGATTATAAGGGTGTAGTCATTGCAGAGAACATGAACAAAACATCTATAGCAGGCAACTCGATAAGGCCCCTCAGAGGGAGGTCACTTACAAGCGAGTTCCCGGTTTATTGTACAACAAAAGGGATCAATTCCGCCACTACACTGATCGAAGCTTCACGTTTCTGAATAGGCTGCTGTGCTCCCCCAAATGCAGCAACCATCAAGGACAAGGAGGAGATTCAGAACGGAGTGTTCACCAAGAAGCCAGGGAATCAGATCTCTCTCCCTGGGCCTTTTTTTTCTTTCTATCATGGTAGCAAAAGCGAAGCCATCACACAAAGCCTATTCATGGAAGTCTGACTGTATTTGAGATGGAACCCAACGTAATAAACTTTGAAAAGTTACTATTTGATCATGAGCCCAAAAAGCTAGTGTATAATCTATCCGGAGGAAACTTTAGGTGAAAGGCAGAGGTGTTATGTCCCATCATGCACCAGATTAAAGGGCCCTCCCCCCCCTCCCCCACAATGTATTTTTCAGAAAAATATAGGTATAGAAAGGTTTGAAAAAATATGATTCCCAAAAGACAGCAGTCTCTTACTAAAATATTGGCATTTCATAAATGAACTCGATACCCAATCGGTCACCATCAGAATTTCTGTGGAGGGGAATTAACACAAAGCCAACATTAGAGGTTCCATTCAACGCCTTGGGCTATACTAGTGACATACAGGCAATGAGAGTGGACTTAAGGTTAATTTCCCCTATTCTTCTTTGTCATTGTTGAGCTATACTTCTGTCACGCTGGCGAGGAAACTTTTGCAATTCTGAAAGTAAAATTGCTGTGGTGTTCGGGGCCGCAGCTGTCTTTTATATGTAACTGTCTTTTGTATGAAACGACTGCAACATGGCCACCCAATAATGGCCCAGCTTGGGATTGGTGTTAGACTTTAACGGTGGCTTTAACATACTCTGGAACTAGGAAAGTCTCTTCAAGGTCCCTGTTGCTTGAAAGCATTTGAACGAAAACAGCCGTGCAGAGAATTTTGACATTGACATTTGTCCTCAAAGAGTCACATGTTTTAAGATCTTAAAAAGTACTATCCAAATATATATATCCAAAACAAATTAATTCAAAACTCTCTTTACAGAGGACAAGATTGCTATCACTGGGCAGGGGCTTCTGTGCCTCACTCCATTTTGGATTTTGGGGCACTACAATGAAGTCTGTTAGACAAGGAAGAGGAGCCATTACACACACTGTCATCACAGGAGAGGCTACTCTGGCTTCTCTGGGTACCCGGTCCATGACCCACAAAGGTTGGATTTCAGAGAAAGCCCCCCTTCTGTAGTCTAGCCCTCCCCACTCACACTGTTGAATCCATTATTACAAGGTGCAAGGTCAGTGGTACATTGCCATCACTGCCAGCAGAGGGATGCAACTTTATCTAGTCATCACATCTTTTTCTCTCCGGAGGAACTAAAAGGGACCCTGGGGGGCACGTTCAAAAACTGCCATTACTTGCACATATGGAGGAAAATTGTTCCAGTGAAGTGTTTACCACTGGCCAGCCGTTCCTTGCCGTAAGTACCGAGGTCATTTTTCAAGTTCCCTGAAAAACCTTGTGTGTCAGCGAATGTTTTCATGTTCTCTGAGGGCAAGTTGGCAGGCGTTGTTGTACAGTGTGATTTTTTGTTACGCAGCCTTAACCCTACTAACTTTGTTTTTGTTTTCCATTATCTATCATTAATGGAATGGATATTCCTATAAATATGCTCTCGCTGCTTGTGTAAGTACTGTTCATTTACTCAAGAGTTTATACTGTAGCTGTTTAAGCCATCAAAAGAACTGGTCTGTCCATAGCGGACCTCAAAATGACCCCTATGAGACAAGAAATAACATAAGCCTAGGACGGGAAATAGTAGAACATAAATAGTCATAATTATTTCAATCATGTCAGATTCAGAATTTTCTTTGGAAGACTTATTATGTTTCATTTATGGTCTGCAGGCTCATATACCTGAAATGACTCACAAATGATAACAAACAACAAAAAAACTGTTGCAGGGGTAACTACATCATAACAATTCAACCTCAGCTGTCGGTTTCTTTTGGCAAAAGAACACAAGAAATAGTCTTGGCAGAATGTCAAATTGAATAACCTTTTTCATTGTCGTTCTATTTTGAAGCGCAAGCCACGGTCGGCCTCCAAATGACCTCTATCATGCTGACGATGCCATCCGCATCTGAAATCACATCCGGTTCTATCTCTCTCTTCCCTCCTGCTACCTGAAATAGAGTCTAAAGGGAATAAAATGACTTCCTACCCTTTTCTATATTTTCTACTCTTAAATAGAGTCCGTAGGGGACAGAGTGTTATTTGAAATGTAACCGAGTGAGTCAGTGGCGGTTCCCCCTTCTGACCTTCTGTTGGGGAGGATAGTCGACACCTCTTCAGCCGCGACAGATGACCGCTGTGTCTGTTTGCCTCATTTGACGGGACCAGAACAGAGACCGTATCACATCAAATTAGTCCTGCAATATTTTTTATATTTGTATTCCACTCAATGCATTGCCTCTCTCACTCCGTGTTTCCTCTCAGCAGCCATAACCATTTACAGGTTGTGCATAAAAAGTTCAGGGACATTGAGGAATAAGGTTGTTTTAGGTGAGTGATTTACAACCTGTGACAATCACAAAGAGGAGCATCTATCATCGCTCATCCTCAGGGCTACAGAGGTGGAACTGAAGGACCTAAAGGGGGACAACTGGGAGGCAGTGTGCAGAGAGGAATATTATTCACTGAGGGATGAATCCTCTTCACTCCACTTCCATCAGTATTCCCTCTGAAACGGCCCAGAAAGGATGAGTCTGTGAGATCAAATCATACATTTATGAAAATGGTATAGGCCACTGTGGCAGAAATGTCAAGTGAAATCATTCGTCCTAGCACTGCAAACAAGAGCCAAAAGGTCACACTGTGTGCCCGTAAAAGCAAATGATTTTTACATGAGTCTTCAAATACCAAAAAAAAAAAAAAGAAAAGTCAAAAAGGTCAATCCTGCAATTAGAATAAGGCTTTATGTGCAGATGAATAGGCTAAAAACGGGTTTCCTAATTTGTTTTTTAATGGCGCAAAAGTGAAAATGGATGACAATATAATAATACAGCATTGTGGAATACTCTATTTTAACTGAATTAAAAATGTGGTGCATTTCCGTTGTTTTGTCTCCCAAAATGTGCCCCATGTGGCAGCCTCACCCTCCTTTGCCCACACGCAAAGTGTAACAAAAGCACTTGTCAAAATATTGCCATCTGCTACTCAAACTGCTACTCCGCAATTAAACTGGTCTCCCCTCCCATCACATCAGCAAAACAAACCACACCACAAACACGGTGTGTGTAGTACCCCTGAATTGCTGTGACCTATGTAACACAATGGAAACACAATCCCCGACATGGCATCATTAAGTTACCCAGTTTCTTTTAAATATAAAAGAGAACAGAAAGAAATTTAGTATAAAAAAAAAACATCAAATAGAAAAAGTTGAATCAGCCCAGCAATGGAAATAGGTGAATCCACAGGTGGGAGACCGTACAAGGCATTCAAAGACACACAAAGTGTAAAGATGGGCACTGAGCACCTCTAGAGATCTAGTAGTCTATCCTTTATGAAAACTGGTGAGCTACGTAAGTATAGGGGCCTGTCAATCCTTAGTGTTTGGTAACAAACCATTAGGCTTTGAATCTGCTCTAGTGATTCCCGTACTATGCAGGATCACCTTGAAGGGAATCACTTTCTGATCGCAGACTCAATTAAATCAATGGCCCCCTCCTGATGGCATCATTCTGCTCGAGGCAGACTGAAGCACCTGTTTACCTCCCGCCGGAAACCACTAG
Organism: Galaxias brevipinnis; assembly: GCA_036023535.2. Classification (NCBI taxonomy): domain Eukaryota; kingdom Metazoa; phylum Chordata; class Actinopteri; order Galaxiiformes; family Galaxiidae; genus Galaxias; species Galaxias brevipinnis. The sequence continues at coordinate 17,082 of JAVQIZ010076658.1, forward strand.
AATGCCCATGCACTCTTCAGTTTGGCGCTTACCTTGAAAATTAAATCCTTTTTCCCGTACCGCAGCTCTTTCAGTTGAGCCTGGATTTTTTTGGACTGCAAAGGAAAGATAAGAAAATAAGTGTTAGCTTATTCAAATAGTGAAATTGGTTTTAGATCACGTAGCAGGATTTTGCGGGCTGCAGCGGAAGGCTCCTTTGTGAGTGTTCCCTGGGCAAAGCTCCGACTCAAAGGCAGGCCCTACAGAGAGCAAGGAAATATCAAATCTCCCCTTCACTGAACTGCAAAGCCCACACAATGATGCAGTCACGCACTGGTTTCTGGCCCACTGTCTAGAGCAGGATTCTCACTCCCACATCACCACACACAACACCACCACCACCGACCACACGCTCACTCACTCTCTCAGCCATTGCCACACATGTTAACAGGTCTCTGGTTGTAGTTCTTGGCTCTCACACTGGAAGCCACACACACACACACATGCACGAACGCACGCGCACGAGTACACATACACATCCATGTGTCTGCACAAACACGTACGATGGCCATCTTCCCTTGACATGGATTTGGTTCTACAGCACCGAAATGATTACAGGATGAGCCTGGGTTGCAAGAAAGGGCTAACTTACACCCAAACAAATAACTACAGCTGAAGAGAGAGTGTACTTAAGTTTGTATTCTGCAACTGTGAGTTGTGCAGTTCATTGAACTGGGCCCCCCCCAAAAAAATACTCAGATTCAGAACCAGAATATAAATAATTTTGGTGTGTGTGAAAAGAAATTACATCTGCAGCTGGTTCATGTTTATGGTGTTATCTAAGATGGTAGATTAACTAATAAGTGTAAGGGTCAGCCATGTTGGATGTAACACTTCCAGACAATACTGTCCGGATGGTGTACAGTGGCTTTTGTTTCTACAGCTCATGCTAGATATCCCATGTATGCTGGTTAAAAGAAGATACCAGGCTTTTTAGCACACTGAGCGCTCTATCCCAAAGAAAGTTTTAGCAGCCTTGGCTACACAAGCACAGACTCAGAAATATAAACGCACACACCGACACACACACTCACACACACACATACACACACACACACACACACACACACACACACACACACACAAACACACACACACAGACACACATGCAAATACTGTGCACAGACAGGAAGCACATAGCCATGACTCTAAGGGGAAGGACTGCATTTAAACAAAAATAGTTTTAACATCAAAGCTGAAATTGGGTTTAACAGAATAAATAAAAAGGTGAGAGTGAGAGAGATGTGCTTTTTGGCTTGCCTTTTTTTATTTAACCTTCAAAAAAAAAAACTTTGTTTCATTCATCAAAATCTTTATATATTGAGGTCTTCTATGTAGAACATTTGGCAAGAAACGTAGCATTGTAGTCGAATATTGTCGTAAAAGAATTCACTACTTTCATTGGGAATCTCTCCAAAGATGCACATTTCATTGTGCCAGCAACGATCAGTAATACATTTTTGTTACATAGTGCTGCCATTCAAAATGAGCTTACTGGTATTCCATGGTATTTTACTGCAATCCACTCTTTAACATGCTCAAGGACAACCGCCCCCTCTACAAGCAACAAAACATATTTGCTCTTTTTATGAGAACCATAGCCAACGTGCGATTTTCTTGTCTTGCTCCCACCTTTTCCCAAAACACCTTTATCCCACGATAGCCATCCTGCCCTCCCCCAGGCCACTGAACGCAGCCATCGCATTCTGGGGCACCTCGTAAAGTGTTTTGAGGAGGAATAAACATCGAAGTAACTTTGAAACTCAGCCTCACAGCGGAGAGCGATGGATTTGATATGGGGTCATTAAGTCTGTTTGGCTGGGCTCTGAGCATAAAGTGCAATGTGCCTGCGATGGTTAATTTGCATCCTGAAAAAGGATTATTCAAACACAAGCCATCAAGCCACTGATTCTAAAAAATGATTGTTCAGTAGCTAAAAAAAGGATATATAATCACATCTGCTACACCAAGACATCATTAGTATTTCTACTAAACATTCTATAAGCCTACGCTTTACAAATAAAATTGTCCGTGGCCTGAGGGTTGATGGATTTCATTAAAATAATACTGTGTTTGCTGCACTTTGTAACAGGTGGGTCCTTATTTGTCACATATTAGGTCTATGATATAGGCCTATATTATACGAATTTTGTACATTATGTGCAGTGAGCAATTTTCAGACATCCTCTTTTGGTATCTTTCATTAGTTGAGACGGAATGAAGATCAATCCGTATTATATGGTATATCGATCATCGTTGTATCGACAGTCACACGCAAATATTTGAAACAGTTACATAGCAGAAACTTTGACGAAAGAATCACATGCAAGCCGAATAACTTAGAAATGCACTGAAATATGAACTCAGATGAGAAAGAAAAGCGAAGTGTAACATAAGTCATAACGTGAGTCATAACTGAGTAAACAGAAATCACGCGTGCATGCTTTTTGACTTGGGCGCTGCTGAGGTGGATACACAATCCCTCTGTAATATCTGTTGCTTTGCTTTGATTTAATGCCTGGGGTATATTACAGACATATTGGTATACAGGCTTGTAAATTCACTCTAGAATGTGGATATCCTGTATACTACTTGATGAAAATTATGGAATAGGTCTATTTTCATCCAAACAGAAAGAATCTGTTGTGCACTTACTAGTCTAAAATAAACAGCCCTAAACTTGGTCCTCCTTGTTGTGGGAGGAGTTCAAAACAGTTAAAAGAAAATCAACATCAATGTTGTGGAAGGAACATGGGCAGTTAACGTTAGTATAATGCTCCCTGTCAACCACCTCTGCGTAAAATTAGCCAAACGTGCACACTTGTGAATAGTACTTACATTGAGGAACATTTGAACAGTACAATTAACAATTAAGTGTACTTCTCACATTCCAATCATGCCCGGATGAATTAGCATATGGCTAGTCAGTCTCAGTAGCCGTCTCATTTCCCAACCCTACTCAAGCAATTAGGGTTTAATTAAAGGTGCAATCGGTGGGTTCTTTCCGTTCCTGATGAGGTGAATGGTCTAGTTAAGTGCACTGCTTGCTTACTCAGTGATCGCTAGTGTGTCACAAAAGTTTTTCCCTTAAAGCATAGCAGACTATGGAGTATTTTATGGTCTTTTGCACATTGATTTGCTAAAAATTAACACCAGCTGCAGCATTTTGAGACTGAAAATGTGATTTGAGAGTGTGAATTCAAAAGGTTCTAAATAGCCAATTCAAAACATGCACTTAATTGAAGCAGTGGTTTTTGGGGTGGATGTAAGTAAGTAAAATAACCTTTTATTTGTAAGCAAGAGTGTGGCACATTATAACAGAAACAGAAAATAGCAGTGTATTAAGTCATTTCCTGATTGTAGTGGGAACATCTTACCTCTTCTGCATGAACGTCACATAGTTTGTTGCCAGAGAGAAGTTTGCTTTTCAGGCTCTTGTTCTACAATGAAACAAACAAATGAAATAGAATATATTGCATCAATGAGGCATCAGTTGGACATTTTTGGTGTATAGATTCAAATTTTTGTTGGCATTATAATCAAGCTTGTAACTATTTGTGTTTCATCAGTGAAGACAAATGTAATTAGACAAGTGTGTCATAGAAGCCAGAGTCTCCTTCCTAGACAATTGTGTTGAATCAACATATTTACGATAGTAAATTAGTTCATCAATGATCTAATTACCTGTAGTTAAGGAGCTATCGGCTTTGCTATCTAACCTTAGTCTGCAGAACGCAAGTGCTGGCGTTGAATATTCATTTAACTCCAATCAATGGAGGCTCTGGAATCATAACAACCCAATGTGGAGGTGCAATTCTATCAGCAGTGTGCACTTTCTTCAAATTAATTGTTCACCTTTTAAAATAAACAATAAAATCAATCACTGATACGCCAAATATAAATGCATTTTCTTGTTTAATTAGCAATTCACTTTCTAGTAAAATTTACATTGGTGGTGTGGAGTAAGCGTACACAGGTAGCGTGGGTGTGAGTGCTACATAGTAACATGATGAATGTCCCTTGCTGGTGCAATTGCAGGCCCGTCCATTGATCAAGTGCATTCAAAACCTGGGGTATATACATGTGTATATATATATATATATATATATATATATATATATATATAGGTGACTTGTGAACTTACTCAAGACATTAGTTTTTACAGTGGTGCAAACAGTTGTACAGTCCATTTAATAGTTAAAGTGACCAATTTGGACACGTTTAGAGAGGGAGCAATTTGCCGTGTCCGCTAAGTGACAATTTTCCACATACATTTAGGCCACTCACTCTTCTATTTTCTCTGAACGAGCCACACACTTACCTACATAACAGCCATACCCACAAAGACACAACACCTTTTGTACATGCGGCGTTCACGCACAAACGCACACACACGAACACATTTAATTTGCTCGTGCACAGTCCCGCGTATACACAGGTTAATGAGGCTGAATGGCGGTGGCTATGTGATTCAATGAGGTAGAATTGGCTTGGCGTCAAGTGGAGACACTTGCTCTTCGTTCTCTCCCCGCCCATATAAAGACAGGCCACCCTCCGAGACCAGGAGAAATGGCAGCTGTCATAAAATGTGACGTGTGGCCGCCCTAGACCAGACCCTCCGTGACAATGATATCCACTGGAGCTCATATGTCACCATGTGTTATGCAAAACCCAAGATCTACAAAGACAAATGTCATAACATGTTATTCGCCAAGCATCTCCGTATTGCAGGATGTACTCGTCTCCTTATGGGAAAGGTTCAGAGCTCAGGAGCTTACGCTGAAAAGGATTGCAGATATTCAGGAATTGGCAGAGAATAAAGTAGAAGAGAAGGTATGGAGATAAGAGACAGAATAAATAAATACATTCAACTCTTGTCGCAGAAGTTCGAAGTATTTTGAAAAGAAAATTCAACCTGTATGGCAATAATTAACATCCACTTCCTTTTTTAAAAAAATTTGAAGAGTGGTCAAATGTATCCCTTAAGATTTATCTTACAGGTCAACAGTGATGTAAACTTGTGTGACGCTAAGTGACAGCGTGACACTTTGTGAAATGGCATGTACTTCAACATAAAGTCATACATCAATTGACAGCCTACTTTTACAGTCTTGATAAAAGGGCAAATATTATCAGCAATATTGCCAGCATTTACCATTTAACTTCCCACATCTGATAGGAATGGAAAATAGCCTGCCATCAGTCAAGACAGCCCAGATTTTCAAAAGTAAATACTTTACCAAAATAACAGAAATGTTATCTAAAACAACATGGCAACATCACTCATAGTAGTTGTCTGTGTTTCATGAGCTTAAGTCTTTATACTGTATCTTCTGAGTTGTCTTTTAATAAACGTTATCAAAGACCGAAGGCCTTTATGTATATGTTAAGTTGGATGAAATTTTTTTCACATCGCGGTCATTCAAACATCTTTTTGTCAGACTATATACAGGTTTTATTCAAAATTCAGAATACTCACACTCACACTTACTCACACCCAAGCCCAAAAAATACAGAGAACCAAAAATCTCCCAGAACTTTTGTGGTGTGCGCTGGGCTTTTGTACCCCGCACACTGTGCATGTGTCAAGCTGAGTAGCAGCCACATCTACATATAACTCTCATACAAGAGCCTGATTCACTTTCTACTCTCTGGCTTTTATACTGTAGGTTTTGTCTGGAGACAAAACAGCACTAAACACACCCGCTGGCTTCAGTGCCACTGGGCCAGTAATAGGACATTAGTGGGAATGGAGGGGAAGCTGACAACGACTGGAAGCCAATCCAAGCGATTGACATCAATCCGGTAGGCTAAGCAGCGCAGCGTACAGCTTGTCTATCACGTTTCTCTGTGAGAGACTGATGCACCCCCAGCAGGAACCCAAAGCAATCCGTAAATCATTCTGTACTGCCAGGTTTCAAAACTCACATATCTAAGCCTGCAAGCCAATCACATGTAAGGAGTTTTCAGGGAAATACAGCCATAAAAACTTTTCTACTGATGCAACCACACATTTTCTTGCAATGCAACAGAAAGCAATGATTTCTAAACAGGAATGTTGCTGTAAACAATAGTGAGGGTTCCAACTAATTAAAAGCATTAACTGTACATTACCATTTGCTGTAGCATAACACAAGTAAGCCTTCTAGGGGAAAAAATGTTTGTTTGAAAACAACTTTCTAGAGGGAGATTGCTGTGGATTCCAATAAGCCGCTAATGGTTTAAACCATTTTGTATATATGTAACATTTGACAACAAGACAAAAGCAAATAGAATGCATGCATTTTAGTGGACACTTTTATAGTAGGCACAGCAAGGAGTTTCCAGTATTTGGGCCATGTTGCACTAACTAAACTTTAAGGACCATAGGTTGTCATAACAATAGGAGAATAGAATAGCCAAATCAATTGCATTCATCACTTACAACTGTCTGTGAATGGAACTGGACAGGTTCGCTATACGCCACTTAAAAAAGGTTCCCCTTGAATTACTCATTTTGCCATTTTATAACAGTATCTTACAGTCATTTAGCAGACTATTTTATAAGTAACTAACAAACAGTGTGTTCTACTAGGAAAGGAACATCAGATAACAAAAATGATGTTTATATATAAACATAATAATATTTATATATACAGTACTGTGCAAAGGTTTTAGGCAGGTATGAAGACTTTAAAGTTAGGAAACTACACACACACACACACACACACACACACACACACACACACACACACAAATATATATATATATATATATATATAAAATATATATTTTAATTTTTTATTTTTTTAAATAAATAAAAT
>JAVQIZ010076689.1:0-17504 GCA_036023535.2 Galaxias brevipinnis
GGCGCTGTTCAACACAGATGTGCTAAGACATGACAATGCTACGCTGACCGTTTATCAATGCAAATCAAAGAAAAACGTCTGTATTCTCAGCACGGTACACACAGCTGTTGCCATCACAAGTGGCCCATAGGCCAAACCAGAAACGATCACCTACTACAACAGAACCAAGTTCGGAGTAGATGTGCTCGATCAAATGGCAAGGAAATACTCGGTAAAAGCACCCACACGTAGATGGCCAGTGGCTGTATTTTACAATATCCTTGACATGGCTGCGTTAATCCGTTCACACTGTTCAGGAAATGTACAACTGAGAGGATGTCACGGAGGAACTTCATTATGCAACTCGCAAAGAATCTTCGCTCAGACCACATTAAAGGAAAGGCCACGCAAATGATGGTGCGAGAACCAGGGCGCACACACGAACAGCAGCAGATGGAGAGGAGAAGGCAGTGCCAGGTGCGGCAACACTGCACGAAAAACAAAACAAAGGACACTTGTGGCAAATGTCACAAGGTAATGTGTGGGAGCTGCACATGGAAGGTAGACATTACCTGTGTTGACTGTGAGTAATTGTTCCACAAACGTATGTGAAATTGATGCACGGTGTTTGCCCCCCAAACCACCCGATGCCTTATTCAATTGAGCCAACATAGTGGAAGATATACCCATAAATGTACAACTTGATTATTGTTCTAATTTTACAGCATGATATTTTTGCTGACTTATACACTTATGTCTTTCCATCAGAAATCAGTTTGTTTTCCAAAAGTTTTGCGAATTTTCATTATTGCCTCTGATGGTCAGATTGACCATTTTGGTGGAATTTACTTTTTATGTGTGTTTATAAACGGTTTTTACTATGCATTGAAATTCATTATGGTTATGTGTTACTCGTTATTGTATCATAAGATCCATGGAAATATTAAGTTGTTTTTATTTTACAAAGAAAATTAAATATTAATCTAATAAATGAATTTGTTCTAAAATGAGGTTCATGTTTGTCGGTTGACTAATACATTTTCATATTCATTCAAATTGAAATTTCGTGTCCTGATGATTATTATTACCTATCTGAACATTACAGATCCATTTATTCATTTATTTTATATTGGTTATTTAAATTACATGCAAATAATGTATGAACAATCAAAATGACCGTTACGGTCTTTCCAGTAGTAATGGAATTTCGGTCTTGCAAGTGTTAACAAACTGATTCTCAAAATTAATTATTTTGAAGCAATATCTATTGAAACTGTTCTCATGAAACAACTGAAATTTCTAAACACGATGAGAATATAGCCTAGGTGTCAGAGAGGTTCCATTAGCGAAAATAGCCAGCTTTAGGCCGATAAAAAACATCAAAAGCCGATAAATAAAACAGTCACCGGCCTACTATATTAAACATTTTAAATTAGCGACAATGTCTTCATTCGTTCCTGTTTCGAGTGCCTGCTGAAAAGGGATTCTCTATTAAAACAGACCTCAGCCAAATCACGGCTTCTGGAGGGCAAAGTAACAAGGCTGATGCAATGACTTGGACAGCTTGAAATTTTCAAAAGGCAGCGGGCGGCTCACTTCGAGCATGAAAAGGCCTGACGCAAGTGATTTCAAATTGAAACGGGCAGTGTCCAAAACCGTGTTTTTACATATTTAAAATATTAACATTTCAAGTAGCCTATTTCAAAGAAAAATGTTGTCTAGACAAAATAAATTAAACGAGAGGTAGGGCTATGAGCTAGACCATAGGCATTTCCGTCTTTCTACTCTTTCTTCTCTTTTTTAAAAAAAAAAAAGGTCACGTTTTACAGTTAGCCTACTACAAAGTTATGAGGGGTAAATACCTGTGTGACTCAGCGCTAACAAATAGGCATCGTCTTGTCTTCCTTCTGTCTGTCTTTCACACACAAGCCCACACATAAAGTATTTTTAAAGAATGGGAGGGTGGGGCGTGCTAACATTATAATTATGTTGCCCCCTCAACCTCAGTCATTGCCCCCTTAGAGAACACATTCTAGAACCGGGCCTGCGGAGAAGCATGAAATGCCTGCTTTCTGTACTGAGGTATCTATTAACTTGTTCTTTGTAAGGTATTCACTCAGTGTTTGTGACAACGCCACGATCTGGGAATGATTTGTTTTTCCCATGCTAGCTTCAGTAGTTTCAAAAGGAAACGTAGGACATCAGGCGCATTTTTATACAGTCTGTAAGGCACTCCATTAGGTCCCGGTGCCAATGCTGCTCTTGCACGTCTGACTGCATTTTCCACCTCTTTCCATTTTGGAGGGCTGGTGTGCATTTGCTGTACTGGGTCTTCAATTGGTGGAAGATCTGCGGGAACTGTGTGTTCCTCATGCGTTTTCTCATCTGTGTGAGTTTCTTTTAGGTGGGACTCCAGTTCCTGTTTGATTATTTTAAGCGTTCCGTCTTTTGCTTTGTTGAACAACGACTTAGTAAACTTGAAGGGATCTTTGTAGAATTGACTCCTTGCTCGTTCTTTCTTCTTTCAGTTTCTTCGTAAGCTCTCGGCTTTCCTCAATGTTGACAACCGCTTCTTTAAGCTGTCCTGCAAGTCTTTAATGCGCGCCTTTTCTGATTCAGAAACCTTTTTCCATTACTTTTTTAATAGCCTTCTTTCTTTTACTAGCTTGTCGATCTCTTGTCGCCTCCTCGATGTTCTTGGTTCTACCTGTTTTTTTTAAGTTTCTCCAGTCTCCCATTTCCATATTCATATACAGTATGATATCCCCTATTTCATCTAGCTTCCTTTCATGTCCATTTCTTAGCTGTTCAAGTGTCTTTTTTAAGTCTGTTAATAGTCCCAAACATTCTTTTCAGCGGCTGATGGCCACTTTACTTTAGGTTTTTGGTCACTGATCTCCTTGTAGGTTTTTTGTGCCTGATTGGGCTCTACCACCTTATCCCCTTGTCTTTCTGTGCTTGTCTGTGCTACCTCAGTGCTGGAGGTGTCGATGGCCTGCGGACTTTGGTTTGAGTCCAGCCACTGACCTTCATTCAACTTACTTGCTTGACTTGTTAAAAAGTACAGGTCAACGCGATGCCCCTGCTTCTTCCTACTTAGGCACCCTTTCTTACTTCGGTGTATTCTCAGGCCCCTTACAGTTGTTACCTTTTCCCAACGACAAGGGCAGATCTGGTGACTTTTACCTATGATTGCATTGGTTTCTGAAGTGCTTCTCGTGCTCATAGTCACTGCGTTGCTTAGGGTCAAAATCGTGTTATCAGTATGTGAGTCATCTTCCGCCCCCGCTCTCGCAGACTCTAGGGGTATTTTCACTTTAGTTTTGTTCGTTTTTTTTTGCGGGTGCACTCAGTCCACAGAATTAGTGCTCCAGACATGAGTTGCTAGCCCATGTCTGTCTCATTGGGGTCTATTCCCTCCGGGTCAGCTGTCTCTCCAATCTGTCGCAAGGACTTTCCCTTGTTCTCAGTTATTCTATTCACAACAGTCACCAGAAAACCATCTGGATGGGACACTTCAATATACACAGGATAGGATGTTATAATATCCATTAAGCCATATTCAAAGATGAGCACTTCAAAAGACAACATTTTAGAATGGACTTGAGTTGAGAGCAGATATGTCATTGGGGTTTTCATCGGGCCTCATCTAACTGCGCACGTCTGTCAGACCCATCAGGTCCTACAAAGAAGTGTATCAAGCAAGTGCAAAGATGAGGGATCTACTGTCAGCTCTGGAAATTTTTCTGCGGAACAGGCAGTCCCACAGGATGCCAATGCTGAAAAGGAGTAGGAGGCAGCTTTTGCTGAGGGGCTATTTCTACATTAACTTGCTATTTTATGCTAACTGTGAAGACGTCACTTCATTAACTGGGTTCATGTTTCAGTGAATTGTATAACCAGACTGCATCAATGAGAAGTGCCTGCCATTAGTTTGCGGTTGTTTGGCTGTAGATCAGTGTTATGCCAGGATTATGTGACAGCAAAGCACCCTCTTTTGGAAATTTTCCCTGAATGTCATTCAGCGTTCATTGTCACATTAATGACGACTATAGCCTACACCCTACAAATGATCAACATGCATGGTTTTCTTAAGTAAAATCAAGAATTTAGTATTCTACATAGTCGTTAGTGCAGGATTTAATACAAGAACCGCCAGGGGTTTCTGTTTACATACCTAAAACCTAACCCCTGCACCTACCGCGTTTTTAGTCCAAAAAAGGCCTAATGCATTTTTGTCTTACAAATTTAGTGTCTGAAGTCAAAATGTGTGTGTTTAGTTGCTTGTGATGTTTTGGGGCTGTGCATGTTTCGTCAATTGGTCGTTCGTGTAATTTTTTAAAACGGAAAATTGAAAAATTAGTTATTAATTCTTTTTCTGTATGTGCAAGTAATAGGAAAACAAAAAATGGCTTGATACCCATTTATAAATGTTGTTAAAAGGGTTTATATTTATGTAAATACTGATTGTTTTTACCTGTTCTGTATTGGTTAGACTCTAAACTTTAGAGAAAACATTAAATAAACACGAGAAATAAACTGGATGATAGATGCGCCCAATCCTGCACTTCACATTTGAGCCACCAGAGTTCGCTGTATAACTAAAAGCGCCAACGGACAACCCATGTTGCCACTACATTTCATGTTATAATAAATTTGCTCAGTCCCTGAATAATGCCTTAGTGCAATTTGCCTTAAGGCATTATCTTCACAAATTAATGTCATGTCATTAAATTAGTTTGTTTAATCCACCTGTGTTTTTATCCCATTAGTAATTAATAACACTAATCGGCAATGAGTTAATAACCACAAAATGTATACATTTTAGGCTACTTGTTTATGATGAGCTCAATGTTGATTTTTTAGTAATGGAAGTATATGTGAAGAAACAAGTGATGAGGCTTAACTGTCCCACTTGACCTATTGTTCCACTTTTTCCACTATTCACCCTATAATGAGAAAATATTTGAGTGGTATTATTATGAAACGACATTTTTCACATAATGAAGTAACTCTTGTTATTTAAATTACCAAATAGACTACCCCAAATGGTCAATAATAAATCCATAATAATAAGACATAAAATAATCACGGCGTGGTTGATTTAATGTATAACAAAGTGTATGAGGCAAGCACACAATTTCACAATGTGTGAATAATTGTTTTTTGTAGTATATCTTAGTGAGTGATACCTTTAACTAGACTGTGCTGACAGCAGTCCTGATGTGAATAATTTCTGTTGACTAACTACTTTAATAACCTTTGTGATTTTAGTGCTATGTTCATTCATGAGTCACCTTGTTTTGGCTCACTGGAATTAATTACATAGAAAATAAAATAATATGATGTTCCCAGCTATGTTAGACCACAACTAAAGCCACATATCCTTATTATTTTTTGTTGTGGATCCATTCTCAATTCCCACGTTTTAGCAGTTTGCCGTTTTTGGTATACAGTAACCCCTGGTGGTTCTTGTATTAAATCCTGCACTCGATCCTCTCTGACCCCCACTCGTTCCCCCATAATATTAAACCCGTCTGAATAGGGCGAACCTGCACCTCTTTTTAGTCGGGAACAGCTTGTCCACAATAGCTATGTGTGATTGACTCCCATACTTCATCGCAAACTCGTCAGTGGTCAAATGGCATCACCGGGTCTCCTCCTATATGGTGATGTAATGTGATTTCAGTAAGATGAGGACCAGTTTTGTATTTAGAGCAATATAACCATTCGGTTACGCTGTCATCACAAGGTTGTGCTATATTCAGTCGACATAGGAAAAAAATCACTTTAAGTCATGCTAGGACCCTGAGTTGAGCAACTCTCCAAAACAATGATAAAATTCATGAGGAAAAACTACACCATGTTAAATTAGACTGCATTTCATAAATGTAAGAGTTTAAATCAATGTATCTTTGTATTGTTCATTTTTATTTTACATGTATAAAGAGCATTGGCCACCATAAGCAAAGCGCAGAGTTAGATGAGGCCCGATTAAATATGACCTCAACATTAGCTAGTTAACACCAGCTTAGTTAGCTAGGATACATACGTAAGTTAGTTGCTATTCTACTTCCTAGCTAAGTTAGCTAGCTAACTAGTAACGGTGATGCACAAACATACAGCCCAATTGCAGGCACTTCTCATCGATGCGTTCATTGCTTTGGTCTGGCTTTACTCTTCACTGTTACTCTTCACTGATTGGTTACAGATACTATGAACTTAATGGCAGACGGAAGGGCTCATTCATAGAGATAGAACATTAGATATCTCTGTGGGCTCATTACCCTACTTGAAAAACGGCGGCTTGGACGGGTTTTAATGCGGTTAAAAGGCAGCGTTTTAATGTACCTCACAAGAACGCCGTAAAAAACAGCAAATTTTTTGCCCTTTTTAAAACATTGTTCTACTTTTGAGTGACATACCAAGCACCATTCTACACTTTGAATGCCGTAAAATACGCGGTTTTGTCCAACAGAACACGTTAGATAAACGACGATATGTGGCCCTTTTGGCTTGCCATATGTTTACGTGTTGTTAACATGTGAAAAATCAACACGTAATCAACGCAACGTGTTGTTTGCCCGTAGTTAATGTGTAGTTCACGTGTTGTTTACGTGTTAAAATTTGCATGTTTTGGAACTGTTTTGCTTTCCATTGCGGCTTTCGAGGGATCTAATGTGTGCAGACAGCAACAACAAAGTTGATACAAATTAGGAAATGTTAGCTAACGTTAGCGCTTGCTGGCAATATGGGACAGAAATAGCCTATCTAAGTAGCCTAGCTAAATTTAAAAGATGCTATCAAAATAACTAACCTGTCTTGATTTAGGCCTAGAGCATGCCAATGTGGCTGGTAGATTGGCGGCTGTTTATGTCAGGCCCTGATTTATATAATAAAAGATGGATACTTGGTGTCCATGTATGAATAAATATTGCCACGCAAAATATCACGGTACTATGCTGTATCTATTTTTTTCCCCACCCGTAGTATACCATACATCACTGTTTGTTTACCCAACGCATACATCTCATCAGCCTAATGTGATGATGTTATTTCAGGTTCATTTATTCTGCTTCAGTGCATAGTGAATATACTTATTGGGGGTTCATGGGAACATAATGTTGTATGATTCACTGTTACCAATTACAACTACTATTTACATCAGCATTTTTATTTTTGCTTATTGGTTGGGAGTACTTGTTCACAGGTGACGATTGTCTCAACAACTATATATCAGCCAAACATGGTGTACGGTCCAGGGTGCTAAAAAAAAACATTAGTAAACCTTTCCAAACTATTATATCTATAAACCCAAACCTCACACATTAATAAGACTTGCATTTCTTTTTCTAATAGGCCACAGTTGCATTAAACAGGTAAATAATAACTAATATCTCAGAATGCCTTGCTTCAATAGCACATGTTGTCATTTAAGGGTCAACCAACTTAACAGCATTACATTGACTGAACAAACTCTTTTTATGTTAAAGGTGCAGTATCTAGGTCTAGAGAATTGGGGGGGGGAAATGGCAAGAATTTGAATCACAACACTCAAAAGGCCAACCTCCTGAGTTTTTGGTCCCTCCTATCCCTCTCAATGGCCCATCCCACACATGCCTGTGTGCGCTCTGACTTGACTTCATGAGCCTGAGCAAGGCAGTGTTTCATGAATCATGTGTATGTTGTGCATATTCTTGGTTCTCACCAACAACGCATAAAGCGTTGTCTGATTCGGAGGTGTGAAACAAAAGAATCCTGAACGTCTGATGTAAACACTCTAAAACTGAGTGGCTCACACCAAAGCAACGAGCACAGACACAAATGACCGTTTCCATAGTAACGACATACAGTTAGCTAACGTTAACAATATCAATTTAATAATTTTATTCCCCTATTAGTATGAGCTAGTGCATGCCAATCGTTTTTGTTTAGCTGCGATTGGCACCATAGCTACTATATGTTTCCGAGTATATTAAACATATGTATGTAAAGGAATAATGCCTTTTTGACATAAATCTGGCACAATACTTCCTAACGTTCTAAAACTGCACTTGGCGATTTGACAAGCCAAGACTTTAGCGACTACATGCAACGACTTTAGCCGCCTTGCAACTACTAGTTCACACCGCTGCTACTTTTGTCTGCGATGTGAATTGTAACAACAAGCTTATTAGGAGGGTGACGCTGTGAGGATCCCCAGCCAATAGAAACGGGCCATTATCCAATCTAGTGTCTTAGTGAATCCCAGGTGGCCTGCCATTGGGTTATAATGAGCCGCCTGAAAAACCTCTTTCGGACGGCTTCTGGTACCAACAGTTAACATATCTTCCTGCCTTTGAGTGTCATGTTTCACACCATACAATCTATCCCAGATCAATGTAAATCATGGGTAAGACTGCACCGCCCCTGGCCGTACCAGCGTGCCATACATTTTTATCACTTGGCTAAGGGTGAAGCGTAGAGTGACGTCACGAGACTGCTCAAGTGTGAAATCCTCTATATGGGTGAGTAAAGGTAAGGGAACCTCTGACAAAGCCCCGGCCCCAACTCCCCTGGTCGCAGCCACATCTGGGCCCGGTCCAGCAACTGCTGCGCACAGGCACAGGGACGACCAAAAGCGTTGTGAAGGCCAGAGCCTGGAACCAGCGCCGGTGTTCTTCGGGGTTCAGCCCCAACTGGCCTCGTATTGCCCTGGTCACAGCCCCGTAGTTGGCCACCTCTGATGCTGGGAGACTGTGTGCTGCCAGCTGCGCCTCGCCTGTGAGGAGGGGAATCAGATGGTGGGCCCAGTCCTCCTACGGCCACTCGCACATCCGAGCAGTCTGCTGGAAGGTGGCAAGGAAAGCTTCTGGGTCATCTGCCTGTCCCATTCAGTGCATCTGGACTTATGGGCCCCGGGGAGAGCTCTCCCCTGCTTCCCCCTCAAGGAGCCGGCCAAGCTTCTTCCTGTCTTCCACCCCGGCCAGCTGAGGTTTCTGGCTCAGCTCCACCTGCCTTTACTGGACGTCCAGCACATGGCTCAGCTGCTGAGCCAGGAGTGACGTTTCTGGAGTCATGCCAACCCCAATCTGTGCCACATGTTGGGTGCCAAATGTGAGGTTACTGGGCACAGACCGAGATTGACACAACAGTGACGGTTGGGATTATCCCTTTTATTAGTGAACGTTGCGGTTGCAGTTGCTGCTGTAAAAGTTTTTTCTGTTTTTAAACTTTATGTATAATACTGAGGTAAGCTCTGGTTACATAGATTTGGTCTGAGATGTGTGACACCAGTCATTTAAACCGTCATGCAAAACAGGAATCGTTTTCTTGGACGCCAATGCTTCCATATCTGTCTTCTGCACTTCAGCGTTTTCTTTTCAAATTCACGCTATGAGTCATTTCACATGGCCTCAGTGGCATAAGGTAGTTACGATGGGCCCCAGTGCATGCTAATATGACGGGCGCTAGTGCACGCTAGTTACTAGTTATGAAGCACAAACACACACAACAGTAGGCGTATATATATTTCGTATATATATTTTCATTTATGTGTTGGATTTTATTCAAATTAGTTACTGAGGCTATTGTATTGGAAAAGTAGAGAGGTCAAAGACAAATCTATCAGAACCATGGATGAAGGTCAGCACAGATAGGCCTCAAGGGGGGCTTAAGCCCCTGTCCCCTTTGCCCGCCATTAAAGTGCCCTTTTTCGAATGTAGATTTTTTTGCAAATTAATTAATTCCAGTTTGCGCAGAACCGGCCCTGCCGTTGAAAGAGAGAGTTTTAAACGGCTCTGGTGGGTGGTAGCCTGTGCTGACAAAAGCTTTGGATAGCTATGCTTGGTTTCCAGGTACAACATTTACTGTTTGTTTTGGTCACATTTATTTTGAAAAGTTTGGAATTTTATCTATCAACTTTCTTGACGGGCAAAACTATGTTTTAAATTGACAAATGTCATTTGTGTACTTCATGGCACAATTCATTCGAGATCAAAATATGAGTAATCTATATATAATAATTGCCTCTTGCCGTATACCGGAAGGGGTTGACTTAGGCTGTCTATACCAACTAATCGGCCACAAGAAATTGTGGCGCAGTGCGCCAAAATTATTTTTTGTGTGTGTATTCAGTCTAAACTCAAGTGCAGGCGCAGACACCGGGACCGGCTACCTTCAAATGTACCACTGCACCACTCATAAATTAACCGGGCGCTGTCATTAACTGCGTTGAGTGCGTTCAGTGGTGCCAGCCTGTCGCTAAATAGGTAATTCATTAGGGACTTTAACCCCGAATGTTTCTTGCCACCAATGTTTTTTTAAAATACATATTTCTTTAAAAACCCTTTATGTGCGCGTGTGTGAGCGAAAGAGAGACAGAAGGAAGACAAGATGGTACCTGTTTGTTAGCGCTGAGTCACACAAAAGTCTAGATATAGGCTACTTTTTATTTTAAATATTTGAAATGTTGGTTTTGGACACAATATGCCCCTATTTTAATTTGAAATCACTTGCATCAGGGCTTTTACATGGTCGAAGTGAGCCGCCCGTTGCCTTTTGTAAATCAAAGCTGCAAGACATTGGAGCTGCTTGCGATGTGCATCAGCCTCGTTACTTAGCTCTCCAGAAACCGCGATCTGGCTGCAGTCTTGTTTTAATAGATAATCCCCTTTCAGCAGGCACAATAGAGACAGGAATAAATAAAGACATCTTTGCTATTTTAAAGTGTATGATTTTGCAACGTTTTTTTCTCACTTGGATATATTGTCCGATGACTATTTTATTTGTCGGCTTTTGAAACGCCGGCTCTTGTCGGCTAACAGAGCCTCTGTCACACACTCAATGAAATCGAGTAGAATGTAAAAACATATATATATATATTTTTTTTTTTTTCACACAACCGTCTAGCGACACCTATCCACAGGTTGAGAACCACTGATCTAAACGACTGCCGACAAAAACCATTATATTTGTGTCCACTCCAGAAGTTTTACAACGTTGTACGCAGCGTCATTTTCCCGACTACAGCATTATAGAACGCTTAACATCAGTTAACCACGAACAGAAAGTCTAGCGATGCATGCAGCGAAAATTGCTATGACAGCATACCTCGGGGAAAACCCACGTTTTATTGTATGGGTTAATCGGGAAGCTACCTCCGACGTCACAAAGTTACTCCCGAATTTACCAGGGTAAGCCAATTACCTCGCTTCGTAGAATAGGCCTCAGGTAGGCCTATGTGACCAAACAACGTGACTGTTGCTTTTGAAATAAATTGCTTTGCTAAAATATAAATTGCAAAAATATTGAATAGAAAATGTGATTTAGAAAATGTGGTTTATTGAACTTACATTTCATAATTGTTATTGAAATGATTACAGTATAATTATTTGAGGAATTATGCATGACTGATATATTTTTTGGATTTAAAAATATTCTCATACACCCCCTGCAGTACTCAGACGTACCATTTGAAGAGTCACTGATCTCTCATATGGATATTTAGACCAGAGAAACTGTCATTTAAAAACTGTGTTTTTTATCCAGAAGTTGAGAAGTGGTCACCTTGCAGGTGGAATAAAAAAAACAATGAGAAAAGTACGACAACATTACATAGTATTTATTCTGTAGACCAGTCCATGGTTCGGCATTTTCAGAAAGTGTAGGCGGCGCGGCATGCTGTTAACTCTTGATTGCCCAGCGCGCAATTCCTCTTCCATGGTATAGTGGCGCATGAAGTCCGCTCAATGAATGTCCTCCCTCGCAACTAATTTCTCTGCCTTTGCGGCTAACTTCATATTCAATACCTCTCACCACACATTCGGCGCTACTGTGGGCCAGAAGTGTGCACCATATTGAAGTTGGAATCACATGTTTAAAATGATTCTGCTGCGAAGTTGGTTAGGATTGTTTTCACTTTTTGCAATTTCTTTATTAGTTAGAAGTGTGAGCAGAAACGACTTTTTTGACTATGGTGAACAGGCTGGAGACCAGCTTTTAGAGCCTGGAACGGACGTAACTAGAGAACTTCTTCTGGACCAGACACTGTTCTTCTTCGATGATGCATTTGACACCGTTTACGTGAGTATGGGCAATTAAGCCTACTAAAACTTCATATGTTTAGGTGCAATTAGCCACTGCCTCGGACAATTTTTTAGCAATAGGTAGTATGTTAAAAAGAGCTCTTAGCTACATCGTTCTGGAATTACTAACATGAATCCCTGAGGTTCCAGTAAGCACAACCCAATTCTCTATTGAAAGCTTTGAGCTGTTGACTTGACCCATGTATTGTAGTGGATCAAAACACAGTCTATAGTACAAAGACCTGATAAGGTTCTAGACAGGACTATTGTGTTGACTTATCTTAACAGGCTCCAGCCACTTGAATAGAGTATGTTTGGGGAGCTCAAGGGGGACTTAATCATGGTTACAATTGTATTGATTTTATAGATTTTGGTTAGCCATGTATATTTGGCTTTTAAAGTATTTACACTTACAATTCTCTCCCCCCTTATTTTTATGTCATTGTCATCATTGTTTTAATTTAAATATTTTAGACACATTTCCCTCCAAAAATGTTCTGTTCTCATTTAAAAAGATGTAAGATTCCAACAGGCTTACACTAGATGTATTGTTTACACAACTTTGAATCTACTCTTCTCCCATGAAACATATTGTTTCACACAGCTCACTGATAATATGATGCCCCTCCAATAATTGTTGTAGGCATATACATTGAAAAAATTACGTCAACATCCCCCCTTTTTTATTGTCAGTTTATCATTCACCAAAACAGTAAAATTACGTGGTACTCGTTTGTTTGAAGCACATTACCAAAAAATTGTATTCCTCAATGTTTTGATGCAGCCTTAACTGAGTGAGGTGCCAGTATTCTTAGAATAATATTTTGATAATGATGTCACTGCAATAACTAATATGGCAATCAATAAACTATAATTATGCAAATCATAACAAAATATGATTGTTTCAACAACTTCCTCCCCTCCCAATGAATGACATCCTGTGCAACTGATTACGTAACAATTGTGGCCAGGAGACAAGCACAATTTCCAAAGCGATACTTGAAACTTTTGATGCATATAGGACTAGATTGCTGGATCATATGTTATCAAGCAGAGCAACCCTAAAGACCAAACCTAATCTTCCGAATTTTTCTATCCTGTTCTACTGTAAGCTTTGATAAAATTGTATTGGTATCATGGTACAGATTTCCAAAATGTATTTTGTGGAAAAGACTGTTTAACAACATGCTTCAAAGGGATGCAGGGGAAAACCTTTTGCCATATACATTTTTCCCGCTGTGTAGTTTTAATTGAATAACTATTTTACTCCCCTCAGGCTAGCCAGGATAAACATTTTAAAATGTTTAAAATTACTTTAGCTACATGTTGGGTGACACTACAGATGTGGGCTTCTTTGAAATAAGTCAATGTGTCAGTTGATGTTCCTTTAAAGACTCCAGTCTGTAGTGTTGTTGCTGAGCTTGTACAATTTGTTCATACCCATGTGGGACTTCCACTTAGTGCTCCTCCAGATTTGTTCAGCTTTAACAGATGCAGATACCCACCACCCCCTTCCATGTAACCCTCCTTATGTCGTTCCCTCTTCTTTCATGTCTCTTGTTTTTACCTGCCCCCCACATATGCAGAGGTCGAGATTGTGGGTCTTCTGAGTTTCTTTCCAGCCTTGAGCCAGCTTTTGATTTTGACACACACACAGAAACTCAAACACAGGGGTAGTTAAGGGCTAGACATGTGTATAGGATCTTGTGGGGGTGGGGAGTGGGGGAGTGTGGGGGTTAGGCGGTGGGGAGTGGGGGCGGGGATTCCTCCCGGCCTCACTACGAGTGAGGAAGATCAGGTCACCTAACTTTCATTGAATGCTTTGGAGATCTGAGGTTATACACTCACTATTGAATCGTATATTGTTAGATAAGGCTTTGCAAAAAATGTCAAAGCAAAGCAATTGCCTCAGCGGATAATTTAAGGCCATATTGGCAAATTACATAATTTTGTAACCTATGACACTTCAGTAGTAAAAGCCCATAGTTTTAAATAAAAACCCTTTGCTTGACTTTTGGTCAAAGGTGATGAGTGTAGCATGTTTAATTTTTCCATCTACACGAGAGACTGTCACTAAAGGCAAGCCACATTCAAAGTTAGTAGTAGTAATAATACTGTAGTTGTGTTCTCTCTAGTTGTGAGAATCCAAGATCCAGCTGTTGACAATGTCAATACAGTTGGTAAATCTGGAAAAGTAGAGTGAACAAAACGCTGGGTTATCTGTTTTTCAAAAACAGGTGGTTCATCTCCCCCGCTTCCCATTCCCATACACTGATTATGATAATCCCAGCCCACTGAGTCTGGGACGCAACCAAACTCTTCCAGGACACTGTGTAGCATTCTTAGCATAACTATATGTTGGAGTCTTTGTCACGCAAATCTTGAAATCTCAGTAAATGAATTAACACTAATGCATTGTTCTCTTTGGTTAGCACAACAAATCATAATAATAATAATAATACATTTGAACATTCAGAGACTTTACATGGTAATAGATAAAACACTGAACTAAATGAAGTAAAACTTAACAAGCCTAAATACAGAACATATAGTACAAATTGCCTCTTAGTTTAACTTCACATGCCTCTTAGTTTTACATTTATCTTTGAAACAAATCCAAAGAGCCCCTTTCTTCTATTCAACCTCTGAGCTTTAACCCCTTCAACATCACCCAGTCAGACAAAAGTTCCCCTTGTTTTGTCACGTTGAGATTAAGCCACTCCTGCTCTCCGGGTGTTTTCACAAAAGTAAAATACCTGCTGGGAGGTGGTAATTTACCCAGATGCTATTGTCATTCATGCATTCCCCAGGCAGAAGGATTGTGGGGAGAGATGTGAGGCTGGCGATCGTTAACCCGGACAAATTGTAGGTACCACTGGATTGGTCCAATGCTATCATTGACTTCTAAACTTTCCAAAAGCATTGAAGTAAGTTCAAGGGATCAACTATGATCACTGTCTTTTGTGCCGAGTTCCATGTTTCCACCAGGCTGTTAGCCTCAAGATAAAGACTCTCTGTGATCGTTATGTAACATCACTGCATTAGTAAATATAGTCAAAAACACCATCAAAACATAGACTATGAGGATGCGGATTGTAAGCTCTAATCTGCAATAAAACTGATGATTGCATTCATGCTTAAAAGTATAAATCATATACTGCACTATACTACGCATTAAATTAGGTTTAATTTTGGTAATGTTTTTTTTTATTCAAATTAGAAGGAATTGTTACCCTAGCAGATGCTTTCTCAAAACCATTTGGATGGACAAAAACATATGGCTTAATAGGAAGAACATATAGGCCTTTAAGTTATGTGAGTTTCAAGCCAGCAGTGATGTCATTGCTTTTGTGAAAGTTCAGCACAGCATATTTGAGCCTGGTGGTTATTTATCAAGGTAATTTCTACTTGAATAAATTATATTGTAATGTAATATACTTGAAATGCAGCATTGCTTCTTATAGCGAAGTTACCTCACCAAAGGCGTTATGCACCCAATTTTTTTGAGGGGCACAGTTTCTTTTCAACTTTTTTTTGTGATGGCAGAAGTTTGCTTTCAATTGTGAAGCGCACTTCACCAACGCCTTTTTTGTTGTTATGCAACCAAGAAATCTGAGACCACTGAATAATTTTTTCTTCAGTGGATCTGTTTGTGTACTTAATTTTTTGTTCTCGGCTTTAATCGATTTAATCGCCTACATCCTTCACATAGGCCTATCAAGTATGAGCTCATTTTCCAGCATATTTAGTTTAGTAATGAAGCATGCAAAGCTTGCGATTCCCAACACAGCGAATGAGTACTGGTGCGATCAAAAACATTTAAAATCGTGTTAACTATTCTATTGCTGTCCAATTAAATACCCTTTTCGGCTTTAACTTTTGGGGACCCTAAACAATTATGCGGGAACGATGATGGATACAACATAACAGATAATTGTATGTATCACCGCCCAGCACTGCGGAAGCGTAATGAAAAGTTAGTTAGATGTTTGTGAAATCTCTGCTCTGATGTACGTCAAGCTCATCAAAGTCAATATACTTCTCAATGTCTCTTACCTGTTGGTCTGCTTCTCTCTCCCTCTCTCTGTCTGCCTGTCTCAACCATTTGATGTTCCTGCATGACGTTAATGTGTTTACAACACTAGCTTTTCCGGCAAACACCATACACAGTTACTCAAAAAAATTATGAACAGTATCAGGACTTAATCATTACAAAGTCTACATATTTAATCATTCAGAATCAAATTTATTTGTATAGCACATTTCATACACAATGGCAATTCAATGTTCTTTAAACAAGACAAGCAGAAGCATTCAAAAAAGCTGAACTAAGTGTGGTCTTGTTCTATCCAACCTTTACTTTAGTTGAGCACTCAATCAGTGAATCATAAAACACAATACTCTTGTCTTGTTGCAAATAATAACCTTTTGACGTTGATGAAGTTCTGCAGTACATTGTGTTTCATTTGGAAAGTAACTGTTGCAATTGTGTACATTCTGTGTAATGTGAAGATTCATTTGTCCATGGGGTTATCAAAAATAACTCTCCATACCCCATGGGTATTTGTATGGAAAACATTGCATTCCTGTAGGTTGAGCAAAGCTGCATTGCCTATGGAGTTAGGGGTCATGTTTTAGTTGAATCCTAGGATAGCAATATTAAAGGCAGAACATGAGTATTGCTTGTAGATGATAAAACTAGGGTCACCTATGAACAGCCATATTTCTCTGGAAGCACATCAGCTCCTGCCATCAAAAAGAAGGTCAACTGGTCAATTAGCTTGAACTTGGGGGCAAAGAAATCTGAGGGTTGGGTCTTTTGGTTTTCCCTGGAGGGGGGAGAAGGCCTTGACTAATGGGAAACAATGTGGTTGGTGTGTGCAACTAATAGCAAAATTAAAACAAAATTATATTATAACATCTGAATCAAAAATACTGTACATCCCAGGATAAAACTGGCATTTCCCCTACCGTAACAAGTCTTCCTGTAAATTTCAGATTAACACCAATGGTTTTGTCTCGGTGGCAGAGCCCACTGCCGAGGGTGACTACCTGGGAAATATGCCAGCAAGTTTTGGAATGATTGCTGCCTTCCTAGGTGATCTGGACAACAGTGACCGGGTGGGGAAAGTTTACTTCAGACAGGACAGCAGTGTCGAAGTGCTCCTCCGTGCAACGGAGCACATCAGCCAGGCCTTTCCGCAGGATGATGAGGTGGAACCTACCCACACCTTCATCATCACCTGGGAGAACATGGCTGCCCGGGGCACCTCTGGCCGAGGTGACAACCTTTACAGGACGGTAAGGAAAGACCAGGGCTCCATCCACATTCAATCTGAATCCTTGCTTCATCACCTCCCCTTCCCTATATTGGAGTGGGGAGTCTCCACAATCTCAGAATGTAAAATGGAGATAAGCAAGAGGACAGGTCCATTACGTTTTAAGCAAGGGAAGGGAGTG
>JAVQIZ010076694.1:0-13907 GCA_036023535.2 Galaxias brevipinnis
CCCCCCCCCCCCCCCCCCCCCCCCCCCCCCCCACAGTGATAATTTACATGGGATATGGAGGAAATAAATAAGTGGAGAAGCCATGCGTTAAATCAACTAACGGAGAGAGAGGGCGGCTGGTAGACAGGAAGAGATAGACTCTTCTCTTTTTACTGTTCTATTACTGTTTTAATTCCAGGCTACAGAAATACCTCTACACACACACACACACGCACACATAAACACACAGTCGCACACAGAGTCAGATTGGGCTTTTACATCGGCTGCTATCCCCTGGACTTTAGTGCTCTAATCCATCATTGGTCTGACAGGGGAAGGCTCTCTACTCTTTGGTCCATGGACCGAATGACCGACAGACAGACAGGACCAGCAGGAGGTAGCTCCCATGCGGCCCGGGTCTATCTACAAGGGAGAGGGGGTGCAGAGCAAAGGAGAGTAGTGCACAGAAAGATGACTGGACAGAGGAGGAGGAGGAGGGTGGGGAGGGGTTAGATAGACAGAGCGAGATGGAGAGAAGTGGAAAAGGGTGGAAAAGATGAATGAGCGGAGTGGCGGGTGGATAAAAAAAGGAACAAGGGGGATGGAGGAAACGACGGCGTCCATGACGGTTGGCGGATGGGGGGTTAGAAGAGAGGAAGTTCTGAAAGAAAGGAAAAAGGGTGAGGGGGCAGAATGCAGATACGTCCTCCAGGCTTCCAGCCGCATTAGGGGCTGTCGGCTGCTGCCCTGTCTATTTCACGCTGGCTGCTGAGCGTCCGAAGCGCTGCCTCCGCCAGCTCCCTCTCCCTCTCTCACGCCAAGGGAGGGAAAGCCTGGCGGGTCCATTGGACCTCTCATGACTCGTTCTGCATATTGTTTTCTCCTCGGGGCACTTTGTTCATGTATATGCTTTCATGGTGACTTATTCCTCTGCTGTCAGTATTTATTGTGTCAGTCTAGGGTTGGGGCATTGTCGATTTCTGGCCCGTAATGAGCACGTCCCACACACATATACATGCTACTTGTATGCTACAAATGCTTACTTGTGTTCAGCATTCTTTACTACCATGTATTTATGATATCCTACATGTCAATTATACATTGAACTCTTATTGTCTTATTGTAATGTGTCATTATGTTTGAAGTATGCCTTTCACACATGTGTTGCAACTGTCTCAAAGTATTTCAACTGACTGTAT
This sequence comes from Galaxias brevipinnis, assembly GCA_036023535.2. Taxonomy (NCBI): domain Eukaryota; kingdom Metazoa; phylum Chordata; class Actinopteri; order Galaxiiformes; family Galaxiidae; genus Galaxias; species Galaxias brevipinnis. The sequence goes on from JAVQIZ010076694.1 coordinate 1,179, forward strand.
TGCCTTGAAGTCTGAGGTGTTTGTTGAGCTTCGAATAGTCACTGCATCATCGGCTGCTCAACGGAATGTTTTTTTGCACCTGTACAAAACCCCTCAAATATCAGCTCGCGTAACCATGGAGACAGTGTGTCTCGGCTACCGTTCCGCTGTTGCACCCGTTAATATAAAGTTAAATGGAGCTGAATGATGTTCAGATGTCACAGCCTCTCTCACTATGAGAGTACCTGTCAGGGGTAGAGCGGCGGCCATCTTGTGTGTCTTTTTTTTTTCGGTCTGGGGGCCCCCCCTCTGAGCCCCTGCAGGTATCACGCTAGATAGGATGGCATCTCCGCGTGACAGGACTGACGCACGCACTTAAACTCACAAACACAACCACACGCTGTGGCTGCAAATGAGACTCCTTTTGCGGGTGAGCGGCAGCGACTGTCTACAACGCTCTGGAAACTCTCCACAGAATCCAGACCTGCTTAGCAGGTATCGGGGAATTACGGAACAATCTAACAACTTTCTTCTTATAATCTGTAGTATTGCTTGGATGGAAGGACACATGCTTCTGAACGGACATGAACCTTCCAGAACTCTTTGTGAAGTGTGTTTGGGAGGGCAAGAAGGAGTGTCCAACTGTTCCGTTGTGTTCAATAATAGACAAGACTCTGGTTTGGTAGTGAAGACCTTTCCTCTCGCTCTGCTCCCCTCTAAGCATGTCAGTGTATAATATTGAGTGGGCGTGGTGCCCCCCTCCCTCCCCTGCAGACCTTGCTGTGTTCCGTGCTTTCACCCCTGTTCTCTTGATCTTCAGGTACTTGTCCTGTGCTGTCAACCTTCAGGGATACGTTCAGCAGGGCAATATACTACACAAATATCTATAGCTGAACAGTAACTGCTGTTTGCTAATAAACATTTCATTTGATTGAAAAAAAAAAATCATAATTGAATCTGAAATTAAGTGTTAATGTACATTTTACAGAATGCCAATGCATTATGCCGACTCGTGCTGTATTGAAGTAGCAAAGCACTTTTTCGTGCCTCAGAAAATGTGTTGCGCACATGTTGTTCAAAAGCTGTACGGCTCCATCTATTTTTGAACACTCCTGAACGTTCCGCCCTGCTGAACGCACCTCCAGGTGTTGGGAGACACCAACCCTTCCACTGTGTACATCGGTGAATATAATAAATGTAACACGCTGAAATTTCCGTACGCTGGCCTCCTGTGTTTGTGTGCTTGTTCCAGAATGATTTTGTATTGATTTCCGATGCACGGCATAGAACATGACTTCAAAATGGGTTGCTTTGAACATAGTCATAGAGTCATCACCAAATTACATGTACATAAAATCAATCTGAAGAAAACATGCACAACAGACACACATACACACACATACACAGATAACAATTATTAAAATAACTATGTTTAAGGCAAAAATACAGGGACGGTGTGGAACAAAGTTTCAGTGAATTAAAGATGGCTTGCGTAAAACATTTGAACGAGGGAAACAAAGTTTGGTGAATAGAAGATGGCGTCCGAAATTTTTTTGGAAATAGATAACAAATGAGTCCCACAAAGCACTTTGAATAGATTAGAGACTCATTATCTTCTAAATCTTGACAATGGAATGGGAAAAAAATAAAAGACGCTAATAATAAGTAAGCTCAGCCAGGCAAAGAGCTTCCCTGTGTGTCCCAGTGATTGCGTTGGCACTTGAAAGGCTGTGATAATAATGTTGATGATTATGATCCATTGAAGCCCTGGCAGCCATAATGGCCGTTGTCAGTGTGAAGCTAATGAAGTCCCACTGCCGTCGTTGACTGGCTGTGGAGGCCCCCTTAATACTCCGAGGGCGCTTCCCAACCCACGGCGAGAGCTGAATTAGGCCAATGAAGTGCATGAGGCACCACCGTGGCGCGAAAACACACGTTTGGGTTTCACAAAGATACCCACACCGGCAAACACACACACACACACACACACACACATATACATACACACACATATATATATTTACTTTAGCACATACACTCGTTCACACACCCCACTCACACACTCACTCAGTCACTCACTCATTCACTCACTCACCGATGCCACTCTGCCCCTCACTCTCTCCCATACACAAACACACGCTCACCCTAGCTGACTTATGAGATTCCGGGGAGCACCAATCTCAAGCCTATTAAATAATCAGGCAGGTTTCTCTCCCCCACTGTGTCCAATCAGAACCGATAGGCTTGGTGTCTGCTCCTGGCTGCTCTGCCCCGCAGTGGCGTTAGCTGCTGCTGCTGCTGCTGCTGTGCGGGAGTGTATGCGTTCAATTGTGTGCACGTGTGTATGTGTTCGATTGGGTGTGTGAGTGCGTGCCTTTAATTGTGTGTATGCCGTGTGAGCGTGTGTGCGTTTGATTGTGTGGGTGAGTGAATGTGTTTGATTGTCTGGTGTTGTGTGGGTGTGTGTGTGTGTGTGTGTGTGTTTGATCGCAAATCAAGTTCCCTGCGCAAGTCATGGCACCTCACCACCATCATGTATCCAAGTGCTGTGGCGACTGGCGAGCAACGAAGCAGGAGGCACAGATATGCTGGAGGCTGTAGCCGCAAACCTGCATGCGGGCGGCTCAGGATATTGTTTGTCCCCCTCGCTGGACCGAAGCAGCAGTGAAGTCCGGCAGCATCCTGAGCGACTGAGCAGCCCTGTCTGCTTCAAAACATCCTGGCAGCTGGTGGCATCCCCCACCTGCGGTTGAAAAACAAGAAAACAGACCAAAGTGATACCGCTCACTGTTGGTGCCTGGGACGTGTGCACTTCGACGGACGCGTCTGGATCAAAAACACCTGAGAGACGTGCCGCCCTTGTGGGCAGAGACCTAGCCAGATACAATGTGGATGTCGCTGCCCTTAGGGAGACCCGGCTGGCCACCACTGGACTCCTGGGGCTATCGGCTTCTGATTTCCACTGAGACTGGAAGAGGCCCTCCAGACAGATTGTCTTTGCCTGATGAGAGCGGGCGTATGATATCTGATATCCTCAATGGAAGGTGGAACAGCAAGGGTTTATTCCAACTTGAGTCCGTCTCGCCATCGCCTCCTCATTTATGCATGATGTCTGGTTGAGGACAAACCAATCTGGATGTATACATAGGGAACACCAAGTGACTCAAGGTCTGTAGAAGGCAGCGCGGTCTTGAGAGCAGTCCAGTCTGCCTCAGCGTCTGCATGCTCCAAGCTCCAGGCAATGGTCTAGACTCTAGAGCCTCAACAAAGGCCAGTCTGGTGGGTTCCTGTTGTAGGCGAAAGTGATGCTAAGACGTGTGCCACTTTTCCCTTGGGGGCGTCTGGGAGGCTTGATCAGAAGGTGATGTTTAGAAAGGCAGGACGGTCAAATTGAACCATCTCCACCTGACGAAACGGCTGAGAGATCAAGTGACAGGACACTGAAGTCCTCAGAGAAGTACGGAAGTAGAACGACATCCTGAAAACCTCCATGAAGAGCTTTAGAATTGACCTGGAAACATGGGAACCCCTATCTCTGGACCGACCTGACTGGATAAGAAAGCTCCAGGAAGGTGATGTGAGAGCAGGAGAATGTCCTGCGATATGTTGAAGAGGCAGCAGCACACATTGGCTAAGAGAGGACTCGTGGCTGCTCCTCAGAGCTTTACATCCTCCCTGACCTGTCCAGTGTGCCACAGAGAAGTCCGGCCTCAGATTGGTTTGTTCAGCCATGATGGACGAGTAAGAGAGCCATGATGGACAAGCAAGAGAGGGTGTGTTGTGTATGTTTTTGAATGCGTGTGTGTGTGTGTGTTTGAGTGTGTGTGCGTGTGTCTGGGCTTGTGTGTCACTACTCACAATCCTTGCTGTGGGTACGATTGTGTCAATAGTGTGCTGGTGTGTGACAGCATCCAATCCTGAGGAAACGTGTTTGTGTGTGTGTGTGTGTGTGAGCATGTGTGTACCGAGCCTGACAGGCACGTGTGCATGAACGCATGTGTGTTCTTCTCCACTGGCTGCTTACTGTCAATCAGCCCCTAGCAGGAAGCCTGGCGTGTCTCCTGAATTAGAGCCAGCTATTTTCATGGCTGAAGGAGCCCAAGGAGGCCGTCAGCTGGAGGCTCCCCGCCCTCCTATTCAGTTTGTCCACATCTCCACACCTGCTAAAGCCATCTCAGACACCTGGCCCTCCGCTCATCTCTACACTCCCTTCTCCACCAATTCAATGCCTCTTCTCAGTGTCTCTCTGTTCTCGCTCTCGTTTGCTCTTTTTCTTACGTGTGTGTGTGTGTGTGTGTGTGTGTGTGTGTGTGTGTGCGCACACATTGGGGTGCGCTTTTTTCTCCTGTTGCATCTGTCTCCATGTCAAGCTGTTCTTCCCTCTGCCTGCTCCCTGACTTGTCTCGCTGTCTGTCTGCTCTTCTCCTCCCCCTGTCTGTCTTTTCCCTCCGTCTCTCGGCCCCCTCACTCTCCTCTGCCTCCGCCTCTGAACCTGCTCCACCTCTACCTCTCCGTCCTCCCGCGGGAGCCTCAGAACTTTTCCTCCCCGAACCTGCTCTGGCAGACGAACAGGGGAGACGGAGCGACGGAGGACGAGGGGAGGGGGGGAGTGGGGAGGCGGAGGAGGAGACCGAGTAAAGCTTTTAATCTGTAAATGGAGAGGGGTAATGGTCATTTAGGCATTAAGATCTCTCCGTGCGCCATGTTTGTGTTCCCTTAATGCCCCTGCAACATTTATGAGGCCTGATAACAAAGAGCGAGCGTAGGCCCTCAGTCCTAATCACATCACCGCTGGTTTAAAATCCTACTCGGAACTGAGGAGGCTTAAGTGTGTGTGTGTGTGTGTGCGCGTGCGTGTGTGTGTGTGTGTGTGTGTCAGGGAGGGAAGGAGGAGAGGGAGAGAGATACCGTTGGTAGAAGAGGAAGGGGGGGAGAGAGGGAGAGAAAGGAGAATTTAGTGAGGGATAGGTAGAGAGAGAAAAGACAAGGAACAATGCGAGCGGAGAGGAGACGCGGCGGACGGTAAACAAGCCGCATTGTTTTGCAGTCAGCTAGAATACACTCGCACTTATATATCGCTCTGCTTACCGGCATTACCCTGTCTCCCCATTTCTCCCCGTCCCCATCTATCTCCTCCTCCCCCTCACTCTGTCTCTCTCCCCTTCCATCCCTCTCCCCCCTCGCCTCCTCCTCTGAATCATATTTGGATGGAGAAAGATGTACACATATCGCTGAGGTGGCAGAGATTGGTCACGGTGAATAGGTGTGAACAGATAAAGATGGTTCTGGTTCAGCGAGCGGTGAGACGCCACCGTGGAGCAGCACCCGGCCCTGTCCGTAGGGCCCAGTCTCCTGCCACTCACAAGCTAGGCTGTTGATGTCAGGGTTCTCACTTAGTTCTGAGTCATTTTCATAGGTTTTGTGTTCATGTCATATTTCTAACATCTCCTGTCATTTCAGAGCTGGCCTCTCAATTCAATCCAGTCATTCCTTCCATCTGGATTTCTCTGCCCAGCTCCACACCTGCAACTCATCATCTCATTAGTTCTCTGTATATTTACCAGTACTTTTGTCTTGATCCTCTGCCAGATTGTCTTGTGTGTTTTGCCGAGCTATCCAGTGTTCTATTTCTGAAGATACCTGTATTTGACTATTTGATTGCCTGCCTGTCCCTTGTTGGATTTGATTGTTGTTGGACTGACTTCCTGGTTTGAACTCCTGCCTGTTAAAGTTTAAGTAAATGTGATTTCCCATAAAACCTCTGCCTGCCTGGTTGTCGTGCTTTTGGGTTCCCAGCCTGTCAGCGCCAGGGAGCGTAACAGTTGAAATAACGGACGTCTGGCCGAGCGCAAATTGTCCGAAGCATGCGACTAAAATTAGGCAGGACAAACGCGTTTTCATTTTCTTTTTTTTATCAAGTGATTAAACTGAGAGTGCTCCAAATTTGTGTTACTTACTAAACGTTTATTAATAAAAACAAATTAATAAATTTAAAGTTTTTCTTGAAGTGACAGTTTTAGTGTCGAAAAAAGTTTTTTAATTTTACAGAGTTGATACTTCGGTGTAGCCAAGCGGTGTCTCCAAAAAGCTCAAACCTTCTATGGCCAAATTTGACATTGGTTTACTTCTTTATTGTGGGACAAATAATGGATATAATGCTACAAGTACTTTGAAAAACTCACTGCTTTTACAGTTGTATGGTCGTTTACCAAAATGAAGGCTACAATATTAAAAACGTGTACTCTGAAAACCGCTAACGTGTCATCATCTTTCAGGACGCGGTCATAAACAACCAAATTACGGCTCCAATAGCCTACAGCTTGCAATTGCATTTGTACACCGTAATCAGAGCCAGATAATCACCGTGTCAGAACTATCACCGTAAAATATAGATCCCATTGCAAGATCATTGCTCAATATTATTTGTATGTAATCTGCTTATTTAGCCTAAAGCTGCAATTAATAGGCATGTTCTCTCCTTGAAATACGTTTTCCTTGCCTCCCCCACAGTTCCCGCCCATGCGTGCTTGCAAGTCACCATCTCTACCCAACAAACTCCTATATTCGATCTGTAGTAGCCGATCTGCTAATTTCTGCAGTCTGCTCTGCAAACCTAAACAAGACAATAAACCATCTGACTAATAAATAGGTGATCTTGTTTTCTTGAGGCACTGATTTTCCATGTACGCATCCGTGGTCACAAATATTGGACATGTCACTCAACGCAATCTTTAAGGAAACCGACGCTTCGGTGGACAAACAGGAAAACAAAAGATGAAAGGAAAGGTTCAGATTTTCTCACGACAATTGATAAGATACCTCAAACTCTTATCATGCATAGTTCTTCATTAGCAGAAGTATTTTGAAACGTTTTTCAAATCCGCTAGGATGATTAACATATTCTTTATTGCATTGATAGGCCTACTTAAAATTTTCCCGCTCAAGAATGCAACAACTAGGTTGCCTTTATCTTGGTACAGACAACATTACCGATGAGCATCACTTACATTCACAATCAACCAGCATAGCTAAAGTTAAAATTCTATGTGTTATAGGCCTATGTAATAGTAGCCAAACTTACTGAAATAACTATACATAAAACAATATATGTCTCGCTTAGTGGATTTAAATCAATGCGACTGAAATCATAACAGAAACTTGCTAGCAAGCTATAGAGAGAATGACGTCTGTTTTTCTTCACGCTGCGTGAATACAGCGGCCGCTGATTACACTGTAGCTGTTGGGTTTGTCTTGCCTACTAAAAGGGCCTGTGCAGAAGACACAAGCAACGGATGGCAACTTTGATAGGGCAGAGCCAGGGCGAAGAGGAAGAGTGAAGGAAGCAGGGCAGCACTGCTCCTGGAGGGCAACTGAGATCAACCTCCATATCTTATCTTACTCCTTTAGGAATACGTTCACCATCCACCAAATGCATGAGGTTTCCATGAAGGAAATTAATTTGACTGTGCGGTGGGAGGTGAGAGAATGAGAGGAGTGGAGCAAAAAGCAGGGTGTAGGAGCACAGGTTGAGACGTTCACAAAGCCACAGTTGAGCTGTCACCACTAACCCTTTGTCTATTGACGGCAGCTGATTTCCCGTCCAGACAATCCTTTAGTCCAGCTGGTCTTCCCAGTCTGGAAGAGGCTTGTTGGAATTACCCTCACAGAAAGGCCCGTACTAAACCTGGTTCATGGAGTAAAGTTTTCACCTACTTTTTGAGTTGATTTGCTCAGCATTATTTATCACTTCCTGGATTTAGCCACTAAGCATATATTCTTTATACAACAGTTTGTTATGGTGTCATGATGTCAGGAGTGCATAATAAAGCTACTCATTAGTCGCTTCAAAATGGCAAAATTGTATTTCTCCTCTCCAAGTATTCTCCTCACTCAACACAATGCCAGCGCTCGCACCAACAGTTGCCTTGGTTAGGGAGAAGCTGCCATAACTGTCTCTTCTCGGCTTTATCTGCAGGGCTGCAGCTGGGAGGGCAAGGTACAGATGGAGGAAGTTAGATGGCTAGACCGATTCCCTCTGGAACAACCCCCCCTCCAACCCCTCCCTCCCCTCCCCTCCCCTCCCCTCCCCACTCCCTCGGGAACACAACCGGGTGAACTGAAGCCCCTGTTCCACCTCAAGGAGCCAGCGCCAATGCCCACCCCCCCCCCCACCCCCCCACCGGACTTGGCGGCAGAGAAGGGTCGCCAGGGGTTACCACTGCCCAATCAGCTTGAGAAAGACGGCGTTCCACACCGCATTAGACAACATCATCGCCGCTCTCCAGCAGTCAGCCGCTCCGAATCGCCGCAGTCAGCGCGTGCACGCACGCACACACACACACACGCACACACACACACACACACACACACACACACACACACACACATACAAACACACACACACACACACAGGCTCGCTCTCTTTCCATCTGTAGGCTCCGCTTTAAATTTTTCACGCACGCTCACTCTCACTCTCTCTCTCTCGCTCTTCTTCTTCTTTCTTTGTGACACACACACACACACACACACACACTCATGCCGTGTCTTTATCCCCCCACTCTCCGGGCATCTCCAGGTACCTGGGAGTGCGGTCTGTTTGCACCTGGGGGACTTTCCGTCCACCTGAACTCCTGAGCCAATGGATTCCACCAGGCTGAACTAATAGCCAGAGTGCTGATCTGGGGGTTATTATAGCGCCGGCAAGCAGACAGCCAGGCAGGGGGGAAGAAAAGAGGGAGCGAAGGAAGGGAGCCAGGGACGAGGGGAGACAGGCAGGCAGGGAGGGAGGCAGACAGACAGACAAAGGGTTTGGGGGAAGGTGGTGTAATTGCGCTCTCATACAACATCAGTTCATTACTAAACTCGAAGCTTTATCGATTCCACTGGGGATGCAGGGCCTATATGCATTTTAAAGCCGGAGTACAGCTCGTTAATTTTTGTGCATTATCATAGTGGTGGTGGTGGTGAATGGTTTCTGTGCGCGTGGGTGTGCGTGTCCCCAGGCTGCAGTGGCTGTCCCATCGCCTCTCAGCGTACACACTCGGCTTCGTTCAGTCTTTTATTATCAGCTGGCAGACTCAGACTGGGGGTTTGTGCTGTTTGCTGTATCAATATGTAATTAGAGACTGAATTGCTGCAGTCTGGCTGACTGTGTGTGTGTGTGTTGTGTGTGTGTGCGTGTGCGTGTGCGTGTGTGGGCGGGTTTGTGGGTGGGTGGGTTGATGTTTTAACCCACCGGGCGTGTCTGTGTGTGTGTGCGTGTGTTGCTATGCAGTGCCTTTATGTAGCATCGTTATATTTCTGAGGAACAGACAATAGCCCCCCCAGTCTCAATAGTGCACCTACACACACACACACACACACACACACACACACACACACACACACACAAACACACAAACACACATACAGGCACACGGACAGTTTGCTGTGTAATGGAGCCTCTATTCTTTAATGAGCGCCATACTTGGTTTTTCCTCAGCTGTCCCCCTCATTACCTCTCCATCTCTCATCCCTCTCTTCCTGTCCTCCTTCCCTCCACCTGCCCCATCATTACATCCTCTCGCTGTTTGGATACCACTCCTCTCCTCCGCATCAGCGTCTCTTGTCCTCACTCCCCCTCCCCTCCTCGCCCCACGTCTCTCTTCTGTAGGGGCCTGTTTTGTTTTGCTGCTCTCGCTCTCTCCTTCACTCACCCTCTCTTCTCCCCGCCTCCACATTTTGCCCTGCCGACTCCCTCTTTCTCCACCTCTTTATTTTCAATGTGTCTTTGTCTTGGCTGGCACCTGTATGGGGGCAACAGTTGAACAGTAGTCTGTGCGTGTGTGTGTGTGTGTGTGTGTGTGTGTGTGTGTGTGTGTGTGTATGTTGGCGCCCCTCTTTGTTGCCGCTGTATCTCGCCGTTAATAGCCCAAGTTGTTGGGGTGACATTTTATTTATGGACTGTCATCTGCCTTTTACTGCTGTCAGCACATTTACAGTCCAGGTAGACGGGCAACGCAGCCCCGCATTTAGGAAACATGCTCGCCACACCCTGTGTTCTCTGTAATCTCTGTCTCTTCATCCCTCCTTTTCTTCTAACCTCCCTCCTTGCTTATTCCCTACTTCCTGCTCCGCCACCAGTCCCCCAAACGCACCTCCTTTGAGCCATCTCCTTTCATCATTCCCATAGTCCACTCTTTCACTACTTATCCCCTTCTTCTTCACCGCTCCATACTCCAGCATTACTCCTGCGCCCTTTTTTTCTACCACCATCACTCACTCACTCTCTTTTCTTCCTCTTTCTCAGTCTCTGTCCCTGTCTTTTGTCACTCGCTGTGTGTGGCCAGTGTTGTTCTCTGATGGGAGTTCACTTGTTTATCATCCTTCTCTGTCTACGTCAGTGGCTCCATCTCTCTTAGGCGCTCTGTCCGCCGCGTCTCAATGAGGCTCCCTCTAACGAAACACCAGGGAAGGAGCTACAGGGAAGGAGCAACGAGGAGGAGGTGGGCGTCAGGAACAGAGAGAGGATCCCGAGCGGGGGGAGGAGAGGAGGAGGAGGAAGGGAGGAGGTGAGGGGAGGGGAGGTGGGGATGGGGGGAAGGCACGGCGGCAGATAGGGTGAGGAAGAGGTGGAGGTCAAAGGAAGGCTGAGTTTGGTCATAAAACGAGAGGGTGGGGGGGGGGGCTCTAGAGAAAGGGGGAGGAATGAGGTAAAGGGGTGACGGGAGGTAAGAGGGGGGGGGGGGGTCAATAGCCGGGCCCAGCTGATATACTGTAAATCCCTCATCCATGTAAATAATTCATCCACATTTCTCTTTCCTTGCCCGTCATCATTCTTTCTTTTATTGTGGTCGTTCCCTCCGTCCGTGGTCAATCCCCCTCTCTAACTTTCAGCAGCACTCCAGCACTCCTCCTTTCTTTGTTCCCTCTCTCCCTCTCTCTTTCAGTGCCTTTTTTGTATGTAATCCTCTGGCGAAGGGATTGTCTGTAGACGAACATCCTTTCCTCATGACCGATGTTGGCGAGGTTCATTCACTTTGTTGTTTCTGCAGTGCTTTGCTTTGGGTCCAGGCTTAGACTGGACACTGGAACGTAAAGGGTTAAAGTGGTGGGCCAACAGACGGACAGACGGACGGACGGACATACAATCATAAAATGTAGATGACGGAAGACAGAAAAGGAAACCGAAAGAGAGAGAGAGAGAGAGAGAGAGAGAGAAAGAGAAAGAGAGAGAGAGAAAAGGAGAGAGAAGGTGAGAGAAGAGGGGGAGCAACAATGCCTGAGCGTATGATAGAGAGGGGTCGCTGGGAATGATTGGAGGCCACCGGGTCGGTTCATATTCTAACGCAGATCAATATCGCCGTTTGTTCTGACGCCCACTGTACTGTGGGCCCAAATAAATAACCATAATCACAAAAGGCCCCGAGATTGGCTCTCAATGGAATTATCACTCTCTTCTCTTTGGCAGATTGGGTTATTACTCCTTTAGGGGGCTGAAATGACTTTGTTGTCGAGTGATGATGATGAGGATGATGTGTGTAAGCAAGCGTGTGTGTAAGCGTGCGCACGCATCAGTGCGTGCGCCTGTGTGCGTGCGGTATGTGTGCGCTTATGGATTCTGTGTGTGTGTGTGTGTTTGTGTCTGTGCATATCAAAATTACACACACACAGTATTGTGGTACACAAGTCTCTTTTAGTCACAAAAGTGTGAATGATGTTACTTTTTAAAGTACATCCTCAATTGTGTGTGTGTATGTGTGTGGGTGTGTGTACATCGCCTGCGGGTGTGAACAACAACAGGCCACAGTAATTGAATCTTTGTCTCAGCCCTTGAGTCTAACCATTAGGTAACGATGAGCCAGATGACACACACACACACACACACATGCACACACACACGCCCACCCACCCACACACACACACACACAAACACACACACGCACGCACACACACTAATGTCCTCATTCAGCCTCATTACATCCGGACCACACACACCAGTTGGTTTAGTCTCTCATTGCTTCAGATCTAATGTCCCCTAGAGCCCATGAAATAAACATGAACAACCACAAAAGGTTTGTCTCGCTGTAACACATCATTTCAGCAGATCAAACCAGGGGGAGGAAGAGATGGCTTTTTAAGTTTTTTAAGTGGGTTTGTTTGTGTGTCTCTGTGTGTGTGTGTGTATGTGTGTGTGTGTGTGTGTGTGTGTGTGTGTGTGTTTGTGTGTGAGTATGTGTGTGTGTGTTTAGTTACTATTTGGAGAAAGATTCAAAGGAAGAGAGCAACAGCAGACGATGGAGAGAGAAAGGAAAAGAGAGAGAGAGAAACAATTACATTTCAGTTAAATGTTCATTTCAGTGAATTGGCAGAACACTAAATCTACACAATCTACATAAAAACAAAACCACAATAATTGTAAATGTTATTGAATTGTAAGAAAGTGTGTAAGAATGGACATGAGTTGTGTAAACTCGCTTGTATTTTTTTACGTTTGTGTGTGTGTGTTCAAGGTTCAAGGTTCAAGGTTTTTATTGTCATATGCATAACGTTTACAGAGGCAAAAGTATGCAACGAAATTCTTGTGTCTCTTCGACACCTAACGCTAATGCAGACATTAATAGAATATAACAAAATAGGTCAATAAAATATCATGCAAAATAAATAAAATCTAATTCAAAATATACAACTATGAGTTATAGAGATGACCGGTGTATGGGGTACTAAGGTGACAGAGTCCATATAAAGTGACAGTAAAAATTAAAGTGGCCT
>JAVQIZ010076715.1:0-18494 GCA_036023535.2 Galaxias brevipinnis
TTGTGAATCCTTATACATTTATTTGTGAACCACATCATTTATATATAAATCAGGAAATATATTTGTGAATTGTTCTGCATTTATTTGTGATTATTGATAGCGATCTAATTCCATACAGGATCTCCTCAATGCCCTGACTATGTTCTCTATGGAGAGAAAACTAATCAGAAACATCCCTGACTTTAATAATTAATTCAGAGGTTTGCCACTCAGAATGGCCAAATTCCTTTACAAAAAAGACGCCAGTCACACACAAAGTTCGCAGTTGACTTTAGTACGATTTTATTGTGTGAGAATGCTGCACGTTTAATATTGGCTTTTAGCAAATACTTACTATTTAGCAGAACACTGGTGTCCTGCAGTTAGTGTTTAATTGTATTTGTGAAGCTGACTGAATATGGTACAGCCCCACCTAGAATATTTTTCACCAGCCGCCACTATATAGTGTACAGTGATGGGTTCTAAAACTATCCTCACTTACAATATGCAACGCACTGTGGTAAACTGCATCAAGGGACTTTAAAATGGTTGGGACTGCATGCATATACACAATATCACCATAATCCATGACTGACAGGAGAGTAGATTTTACAATTGTCTTTCTGTTTTCAAGTGAAAAGCGTAACCTTATTCTATATAGAGCTCCAAGTCTGGTCAATTCAATCATTATTTCTCAAAATGACTAGTAATAAGCTTCTTGCTTGAACAAGAACAGAGTAGGGAAAGATTATCTTCTTTTCAGGTGGTAAGTATCCCTGCAGAGCTGGCAGAAAGCGCCTGCAGGAATAGGTAATAGGGTAGAGAGTATAGGGACATCTTTCGGTTTAATAAACTTTTTTTTTCTCTTAATATCTGGCCATGTCGAGAGCGGATATAGGGGGGGTGGCTCTGAGACGTCATTGCTCACTATTAAGCCTTCTGAAGGTGTCGTGGGCCCAAATTAACGAACATCCGGGATGGAGGGTGCCCACTTGAAAACCCCATTGACATATCTGCTCTCAACCCTTGTCCATTCTAAAGTATTGTGTTTTGAAGTGCTCATCTGGGATATGGTATGGGATAATGGATATTATAACATCCTATCCTTTGTATATTGAAATTGCTGTGACTTTTGTTGTTGCACTTCCTTCTAATCAGTGACCTGATTTCTGACACAGAGATGCCAGGGAATTTCCCCATTCCAGTTTCTGTAAACAAAAAAAAAGAGAAGGGGTATTTACATATAGGGAAAAACAAAGACTTTTCATATTAAAGAGAACCTATACATACCGATTCCAGCATCCAACTTCTTAGCATCCAGTTTTTGTTTTGTGGATGAGGCTTTTCCTACAAAAAAAGATGCACTTCAGCATACTTTTAGTGTACTATTAGATGTTCCAATTTAGCACACCAACACTACTTAATTTGCAATAAAATTATTTTTAAGTGCATCTTTATTACAGTAGTAACCACTTTTAAAATCTATGAAAGTCTACTGGAAGTAGATTACAGATATAGTTTAAATATACTTTTAATATGCTAATGTACATATCTTACACTGCAAAAAATGCTGTACTTCAGCATACTTTTAGTGTACTATTAGTTGTTCCAATTTAGCACACTAACACTTCTAATAAATGTATATTTAAGTGCATATTTATTTCACTTTAAGTATATCAAGTACAACTTAAGTAGTAATAATTTGTTCCAAAATAGCATGATTTTAGATCAACACTATACTTACACTATACACTATACTTAGTGTATTTAGTACAAAAGAAGTATACTTTTTTTCACCTGGGAATTCTCTATTTGAATTAGACTTGTAAACATTTGTGGATTTGTGTAAATAAATCATTTTAATTTTGTATATATTTCATCATGAACATTGCAGTCTTGGATGTTTTAACAGCACTGGCAGCTGTTGTAACATCCAACTATATAGGTCTTCTCACTTTTAAACGTTCCTCTTCACCAGCAGATCTGGAAAATCATCTAAGAAAAAAGTTAAAACATTAGTATGACATTAGCTCGGTTAGCTCCACAGCTAATGTTAGCAAAAGATTACCACTCTCAGAGCAAGCTAGAAAAGCTACATCAACGCATATTAAATGCATACATGCTGTGCCAGTGGGTGCTAAGAGATATGGTTAACTAATATTGGCTTTGAACTTCAGCATCTTTCTAGAAATTCTACCTAACTAGAGTCAAACTTACCTCCAAAGATCTGAATTTTCGTTGCAGTTGCTTGCCGAGGTTCTTGCCTTGTGGTTCACAAAGACCACTCAATCCAGGCCTCGTCCGACTCCAGGTCTGGCAACATTTCTGTATTTTCTTTCATCCACCTTTTTATTTCCAAAAACTTTCATAGATTTGTGACTCCTTGTCTTAGTAAGAAAAAATGGCAAGTGGAAGTGGCACTGACTCAGTGTTGCCAACTATTTCCCAACGATGATAGCTAGCATTAGCTCCAAAAGTCATTCCCTAATTTACATGTATATGACGTCATCAAGTACTCATGTGCATAAAGGCTTTGTGTGTGGGTTGGGAGAGGCCAAGTAGGCTACATAAAGAAATCTTTGTCCAGATCATCACAAGCTAACTACAGAGACATTGTGTGTTTGTATTACAAAGACTCAAGAGTTTCATAAAAACTGGAGAAATTTGTTTGCTTTTTTGTCATTTGTAAAGTGTTGTTTGACAATGCCATTTTAGAAAGAGATATCTCGACGTGCGAGAAAGCTTCAGAGTTCTCAAGAGAAACAGTGTCCATGTAACCATAGAAACTTGCTTTCCCACTCCTGTCTGAAACACACACCCAGGCTCCCTGCACACTGTGTAGAGAGAGAGAGCCACCCGCGCTGTATGGGAATAAATTCCAATTTAATAGATTTGTTTGTGTACATTTCTTTATATTTCCCTGAGGGTCTGAGTAAGTCGCTAGATTTGTCGCTAATCGCTTTTTAGAAATAAAGTTGCTAGGAGGGTCTGAAAAGTCGCTAAATTGGCAATACCAGCTAATCGGAGTTTGTGATTGGACACCCAGTATTGGAACTGCTTTGTTTCAAAATACTGCTCTACGATTAGAGCCCTGTAATTGGCGCTGCTTACTGAAATTACCAATTGAAAAAAATAGACGAATAGTATGTTTCTATTACATTTAAAATTAAAAAATGTCTTAAGTATACTAAAGTACAACTTTAAATCAGTAGTATTGTAAATTTTTAAATATTTCATTGTAAGTATGCTTTATTTTAATATAGTTCATAAATAGTATATTATTATTTTAGATCAAATGTATTTAAAGTGTACTGTCAAATAATTCACAGTAAATATACTCTATTTTAATATATTTTATTCAAAGTGTATTAAAATAAAATTTTAGACCAAATGTATTGTAAGTGTACTGTCAAATAATTCACTGTAAGTATGCTATATTCTAATATACTTTTTGGAAATGTATTAAAATACAATTTTAGATCGAATGTATTTTAAGTGTACTTTCAAATAATTCACTGTAAATATACTCTATTTTAATATACTTTATTCAAAGTGTATT
The DNA here is from genome assembly GCA_036023535.2 of Galaxias brevipinnis. Taxonomy (NCBI): domain Eukaryota; kingdom Metazoa; phylum Chordata; class Actinopteri; order Galaxiiformes; family Galaxiidae; genus Galaxias; species Galaxias brevipinnis. The sequence goes on from JAVQIZ010076715.1 coordinate 3,539, forward strand.
GAAATACAATTTAGACCAAAGTTTTCTAAATGCTGCACATATGTTGTCAAATTGATGTAGATGCTTTCTTAATTTGCTTGTGTTTTGTCAATTTGCAGGTGTTTTCTTAAGTTGCAGTGCGTTTGGCCTCTCAGGGCGACCATCATTTCCATTACAGAAAAGTTTTACCTGTTTGTGTGCACTGCAATCAACTTTAGAATGGAGGTTATCCATAACATCATTGCCTGAACTTGTCGTGAAAGTTGGCAGTACAGAGATCGTCTTTGAAATATCAAGCAATATTAAAAATATTGAGACCTTTCGTGATTACCATGGCTAAAGTGTGCCACTGGGTATGAGTGGGCCCTTTCAAATGCTGAGACAGTTCAAAGATGTTAAGAAAGAAAAATTAAGGGACCACTCAATCATCACAGTATAACACCCAGTCAATTAAACTTTTGGGATATTGACTTGAAGCATAAGTTATTGTGAATCGAATTCACCTGTTTAGTGCAAATGAAAGCGACAACAGGTGGACAGGAGAGGCAACAGCAAGACAACCCCCAAAAAGGGAATGGTTTTGAAGGTGGTGGCCAGAAACCATTTCTCTCTCCTGATCCTTCCTGACTGATTTTACTCGCGTTTTGCATTTTCCTAGTATTCTTGTCACTCCTGCAGTATTAAGCGGTACCTGCAGCCGATTCAGGTTGCATAGGTAGTCCAGCTCCTCCAGGATGGCACATCCATACACGCCGTCGCAAGAAGGTTTGCTGTGTCTCCCAGCACAGTCTCCAGTGTGGAGGAGATACCTTGAGACGGACCATTACATGAGGAGAAACAAACTCTGAGGGCCCGACGTCCTCTAGTGGGACCTGTACTCACAACCCAGCACCGTGCAGCACGATTGGCATTTGCCAGAGAACACCAGAATTGGCAGATTTGCCATTGGCGCCCTGCTCTCTTCACAGATGAGAGCAGGTTCACACTGAGCACATGTGACAGACGTGAAAGAGTCTGGAGACGCCGTGGCAGACGTTATGATACCTGCAACATCATCCAGTATGACCGGTTTGGTGGTGGGTCAGTGATGGTCTGGGGAGGCATATCCTTGGAGGGTCGCACAAACCTCGACATGCTAGCCAACGGTACCCTGACTGCTGTTAGGTACCGGGATGAAATCCTCAGACCCATAGTCAGACCTTGCACTGGTGCAGTGGGCCCTGGGTTCCTCCTGGTGCAGGACTCATGTGATCAGAGTGTGTAGGGCAGTTCCTGGATGATGACAGCATTGATTACATTGCCTGGCCCTCATGTTCCCCAGACCTGAATCCAATTGAGCACCTTTGGGACGTTATGTACCGGCGCATCTGACGCTGCCAAGCAGTGTTAATTTTGACAAGCAGTGTTAATTTTGACAGACAGTGTTAATTTTGACAAGCATTTAAAATTTTGTTTTTGTCTTCGTCCTTACTGACAATTGTAGCTGCGTTAATTTAAAGTCAAATTTTTTAAATTTCATTTTGTTTTGTTTTAGTTAAGATTTAGTCAGTAGTAGTCAGTTTTTGTTTTAGTAAAATTTTCGTCAGTGTTCTAGTCCTGACTCCTAAGGGGAATTAACATAAATGGCTCTGGTTTATATGCACACTTCTACACATGCAACCAATTGAACAGTAGGCTACGCGCAGCGCCCTATGCAGTGATTGATGTTAACCCTAACTAGTTTATGCAATCTGGCTACACTGAATGATGAATTTAGCACCGCTCTGAGGTGAGTGTCACTGCTTTCAAAGTGAGAGCAGGCCCTATGACACGTAACGTTGAGTTTTCCTAATGTTCTCGAATCAATCAGATAATTTATATTTACCGTTACCTTGGCAGACAGGGTTTTAGCTATATTTGAAGCTCTCACAAGGTTATGTTAGCTTGTTCAAATTATACTGTTGGGGCTGGCTTTTGCTCAAAATTGCTCAGAAATACCGACTCAGAGCAGGGTAAAATAATCATCAAATGAGAAAGATACATGAAGATAGGGAGAATTTATTATGCAATTAAATTAATGGTTAAAAAGGAAAACAACAAATGCCTTGAGAAGGCAACTTTGATCTATAGGTTGTACGTGTGAACAGAGCCAGCTATTTTGTCTCGTCTTAATTCGTCGCATAATGAACTAAGATTTCATCTTACTTTTTTTTGTCAACATTTCTTTCATTTATGTTGTTACAATTTAGTCATGAAAAAAAGGTTGTCAACGTATACTTTAAGTCAAAATGAACACTGTCGCCAAGCAGCGCCACAGATTGTCCAGGAGCTCACTGATGCCCTGGTCCAGGTCTGGGAGTACATCCCAGAACACCATCCGCCATCTCATCAGGAGCATGCCCAGACATTGGCACAATGGCACAATGGGGCCATACACACTACTGAGCCACATTATGAGTTGTCGTGATGAAATTTACGCAAGTTGGATCAGCCTGTGATTTAGATTTTTCACTTAGATTTTCGGTGTGATTTTGAATCCAGCTCTCAAATGGATTGATGAGTTTGGTTTCTATTGACCATTCTTACGTCATTTTGTTCTCAACAAATTTCCAAATGTATATCAGTAAAGATTTCCAACTTGAATATTTCTTTCATCGAGACCCACTATGTGAGATTGAAGTGTTCCCTAAATTTTTTTGAGCAGTGTAGTTATTTTGCAACTTTATCATCACGGTTATCAGCCTTAAGTGCTTTGAAAGTGTTCTACCACGATTAAAACATTGATTACCCACTGTAGTTGCTAGTAAAGCTCCTCTCACCTCACATAGAGGTCAGCTAGTATCTGCAATAGATGCATGTTATTGCCATTTTGAAAAGCAGTCTAATGTGGATTTCTGTATCAACTCTTTTTGGGAAACCTAGTGAAAATCAGCCCTTAATATGTTCTTTCTAGGTCTAAAGCCTTGCATGTGTTTTCTTGGCTCCACCCACCCACTTGAGACTTGACAGAGTCCTCTGCATAAAGTACATAATTCCTCTTATTCAAGGATATAAAGTCAAGTACACCAATTGCTGCCTCGTTTCCTCTTGGCCTCTTTAGCGTGACCTGAGAACAAAGATGACATTTGGCGAAAGACGCTTTCCTGCATTCAAGATGAATGCCAGGCGCTTGGCCAGAGTTCTGCTTGGTGAATTGATTACTTATGTGGGTGCTTCTAGGCACGGAGTTCGTCTCCTGTCCCGCAATCTGGCAAAAGTTGCTAAACACAAGATTATCTGCCTGTCATTGAGTGTCAATGTTGTGCTAGTGTGTCACAAGGCCTCAAGCTCCTATGATGGCCTGGGGTTGATTTATTGGGCTATCACATGACTGCAGTTTGTGGTAAAAACGACTGTAAACATTACATTATGGGAGTAGATTCGGTGGTTGAGAGAGGGCAGGAGGACAGTCAGTGACCGCCCATTGGTTCTTTGCTTCATAAAGCATATCGGTCTCAGTCTCAATGCCTTATAATTTATAAAAGTGGCTATTGGGCGACATGGCTGCCACAAGGTCCTCATCCACAGCCTTGTTCATCAATTAGAGTAGGTACATAATATCATGATTCTCACGTGGGTATGGACAATTCACAGAAAGAAAGCATTGAAGTGTAGCACTCACTGATTTCCATGCATTTTTTGTTTTTTCACAAACAACTATTTCAAAAAATATAAACAATACTTGCTTCTATCATAAATAACATGACATTTATTAACTAATTAATAAAATGTAGGTCTTTCCACTTTCACCTCTTTGTTTCTACCTAGCTCTCTCCCTTTATCTCTGTCGTTCTGTCAGATTGCATCTTTTTATGAGACGAACATTCCTAAAGTGGTCGAAACAGAAGCCCTTGTTTAGAGGCGAGCCCTCCCACTTCATCCCTTTTTTCGTCTTTCTAGTTTTGGGGCCAGAGGTTAAAGGTCTGGACCCCCCTCCAGCTTCAGAGACATGTCAGGTCATGCTAGCCACATTGCATTCCCTATATAGACCCACTGTTTCCAAGCTTTGGCACCCACCAACCCTCTTACACAAGAGGTGTAGGTGAGTGCATGTGATTAACCAAATATATTTTTGTGCATCTATTTGTGTTTTATGTTTGTTATTGTGGTTGCCAGGCAACAGTGGCTACAGTGGGCTTCTGACCCAATGTAATAAGATGTAGACTAACCTCATCACTTTTTAGTTGTTCTCTTAATATCTGATATCTTGATCTCTCTTTGAATTTCAATTACAAATTTACTTAATGAGGAGCAAACACAAATATCAAAAAGAGCCAAGTGATCTTTAAAGACTCACCCCTATCCAACCATAGGCTCCAATACCATAGACTTTCACCCCCATCACACCATGGGCTCCAGCACCACAGCTTGTAGTTCTACACTGCAAGATAGATGTAACAGGAAGGGCAGCTTCTGTATGACTTTTTCACCCAAAAAATTATATTGATATGGCAATTATATTCCCTACTTACTACTTTGGTAAGTACTCAACATGGGTCCTGTAATGCTCGCTATAAGGTGTAATAAGTATAAGGTGCTATAGAACCTTTGGACTTACATTCTATAATACATCACAGAGGATAATACAGATTCATCTAGGGGTCCGACATCATGTTGCCTAATAATACTACAGTCTGCATAGTTTATCCAAATTGTTAACAGTGGAAAAAATCAGCCTTTAAATACAATAACCAAATTAAACTGCGAGGAAGTAATTGTTAGAACATCATAATTCCTCCCATGTAGGCCAAAGTTGAACTGTGTGTGGAACTGATAACAGAATGCCTTGTGAAAACAAAATATATATTTTTTATAGTCACTGCTCAGGGTCAAGAGACTAACCGGGGCCTATGCTTATTCGTGTCCTGGCCTAGTCAGAATAATAGCACCGTCGTCACGTCTGATAATAAATGGTCTGTAAGATGCACAAACGGGGGAAACAAGTGACCCCTTCCAACAGATAAACAAATAACTAAATAAATCCTAAAGACTTTGGGGTGAGGCAGGCAACCCCTGAGGGGTCGGAGCAGTAGTAGATAAATCTCCCTTAAAGACGCTATGCTTCAGCACAGTTAACCTCTTAATCAACCCCCAGAGGAAACGCCACTGGTTTCAAAAATGACTCTTCGGGAGTAGCCATAGAGAGGGTCGACATGTTTGTGCATCCACTTTGACACTTAGCTCACACACACAAACGCACACATGCAGACACAATAAAGAAGAATGTACTAACATTATAATCTTGTAGAAGCTGTCATATGCTTGTGCAAACATACTCTTTGTAAGCACAAACGCAAAAACAGTGAAGCCATTTAATGTGAAGAGGTCATTTTTAGGACAGATTTTTATTTTGATGCAATTTACATGATACACACCTGGTGGTATTATTGGTATAAGAGGTATTCGTGCAGTCAGTAGATTAGGCAGCAAACCAGCAGTCTTTAATTTGCTGGGCATTTTTTGGCAGTTGTGTTCACCACCTTTTGGCCCCAATCTCGCCATAGTGTCAGACCCAATAGCTTAATTCTGAATTAAGGAAAACAATAAGGGATATAAATTAGCACAAATAGAGCTACACAATCAAAAAAATTTTGCACCGTATTTATGCACGCTGACTCATTTCATAGTAGGCTATTACATCCCTTATTAGGCCACCAAAGTGCCCTGGGTCACTAGCCTATAGTCAATGGAATGCCCTAATAGCGAGTCATGTGACTAATTGAATGACAGGTAAGGTTACATATGACAACAATTAGGCTAAGCGTGAGAGCAACATTATTGCCGAGGGCAGCAGTACTGCGTAACGGAAGCGGGATCGTTTTTTTTCTATCGGTAAATAAGTTCACTGTTGCAGTATTTTTTTTTTAGCATTAGATATATGGAGTTCGCCAATGTACAATCGAATAGGTTATATAGTTGTTATATTCAGATGTGATTTACGCTAGCCAGGTCCTTTTAAAAAAACAATTAGAGCGAATACTGAACTTTCTATGCATGTCCATATTGTATCCAGGTTTGTCGACCTGTAGCATTAATATGAATGTTGCGGTTGTGATAGCGTTCTGAGGACTTCACAATTCTTTGGGAAAAATTTGCATCTTTCTTTTGAACCTGAGCATGGAGTAGATCAGTGAGACTCTCCCACAAACGGTTATTCTGATTATTTTCTTGCAGCTATAATACAGATTCAGTTCAACGTTAGCACCGAAATAAATAAGTTTTAATTCGGATCGATTTAGAGGCTATATTGTTTTATTGATTTACTATTTCGCAAACTGTAAGATCGGCATTCTTTTTAACAGTGATATTAATAGCTTCGTACAGGCCTAGACATATTCAAATCCTGCATGTCACTAAACTGACCCAATTTGCTTTAAAGTAAAACGATGTCTACTGAAAACAATTGTATTCCAGCATTGCAAATATATACATTTCACCTACTATGTCGTATCAGAAAGCCGGTGGTTTTCGCTTGCTTAAATATAGATATGAATCAATTGCCAACGGGGTGACGATTTTCGTCCATTGACAATGGAGAAATTACTTTCACATGACAAATTAAGACTTATTTGGAAAAAATTATTAGGAAACCGCATCAGAGTTACATGTTTGCAATTTAATTGTATGCGCATGTTCATCGAAGTCTAGACTGTGACTGGTAAACTTTTAAGGACTCCCATTTCCCACTCCCACATCCCTTGTTAGTACCAGCTTTTGGTTACCTATAATGACCTAAGCCGTTATATATACAAATTATGCCTTAAATGTTAATGTCTATGCTATGAAACACAGCCCAATGTTTATACTCAGGCCTACACATTGGTCCAAATTTACAATGATAATGTTAGTATCAGGCTCAAAATCCCCATAAGTGATCTTTCGTTTGCAGCCTAGGCCAAGCTCACTCTATAGACTATAATGTGCCTAAAATATGTAATTAACCAATTTAGGTTTTGAATGCTCACTGGTGTCATTTGGAGTGTAACACTTTACAGGAACGGCCAACAGAAATTGTGTCAGTCAAAAGCAGCCTAATCGACCATTGGCCAATTGGACAATTCCAAATCCCCTGTCCAATCGAAACTGTCCGGTTATAATTGTCAAGCTTTTAAAGGAGGAGGGTACGTAGCCTTATATGGATGCTGTGACCCTACATGGAGCGCTCATCGTTGGGGGGCGGGGGCCGACAAACTACTTTTGTTTAGTGTCACTTTCACCCAATTCTAACGTTTTTCAGATGTGACCGACGACCAACGGGTAAAGCATACAAAGCTTGAAAGCCATCTGCGTGCAAACATACAGCATCTACCGGGGATAGCTCGTGGTTTATGGATGATTCTATTCCAATTTCATGGCCAAAAAAAAAAAACAGCAGAGGAAAGAGAGCAACCTAACAATTCTACAGTGCATCGGGAGATTGTAACTAAACATCAAGTAGGCTTACACCGATTTACATTAAGGAGTAGCCTACACATCTTTATTTTGTTGGTTTTCGACAAACCCAAAACTTCGTCGTCAAAAGGGTGTACGTGTAGGCCTGTGTGTGTGTGTGTGTGTGTGTGTATGCTATGCCCATTGATTGCACGGTGAGGCATTTGAGGTGCGTGATTTTGTAGAATTTAACAAATCCTTGTCTTAGAAAAATACACGACTGTCTGGTATGTCTTTGAAATTATTAGTGGTTTGTGCTATAGACAAATAGCCCGACAAATCAGCTCAGCCATTTTTATTGCCACTACTTCACAAGTTGTATACCTCGAAGCCTAGCTGTTTACATTTCTCGGACTATCGAACTTTGGGACAGCGTGTTAATGTATGTCTACACAGAGAGGAACGTTGACAGTTGTAGGCGACTACATTTACACATAATGTTTGTGTTTATACCTTACCGTTTTTGGAAACTTTGAAATTTACCAAGACTAAAAGCGACACAGACGAAGAGAGTACTCGAGGAGACAGTTTGATGAAAGAGACAATTATTGTTTAATTTCAGAAGGAAGTTGGAATCGCCTTTTCGCTTCAGCATTGTTCCCCCAAGACTTCAGAACGGATCTCTATCGCTTCTTTTGGCAACGGAGTCGGCCTCAATCTCTTGGGTTTTACCAAAGCGTTAGGAAAGCATGGCAATGGTAGTAAACCCGTGGCAAGAAAACATTTCTGCAGATCCGGGGTCCCAGCTCCAGATTTGCAGCCAGGAGTCCGGTGGGACACCTGGGACTCCCAATGATTCCACTCCAGGAAACGATACACTTTCCGGGGACAAGATCCCCAACGTGGACTGCATGGTGTGCGGAGACAAATCAAGTGGCAAGCATTACGGCCAATTCACTTGTGAGGGCTGCAAAAGCTTCTTCAAGCGATCGGTGAGGAGGAACCTCAGTTATACCTGCAGAGGTAACCGCGACTGCCCCATCGACCAGCACCATCGAAACCAGTGTCAGTATTGTCGGCTGAAGAAGTGCCTGAAAGTAGGCATGAGAAGAGAAGGTAATGAGATGTGTTTATTTAAGCTATGAGTGTATTATTTCATATGATGTTAGGGATCCAATTTAAACGCAATTTAGATTTATGTGAGCAACGTAGAGCTACAGCACAGTTGTTACATGTAGCGTAGGTCTACAGTAGGCCTAATGTGCAGTAATTTCCCCTCTGCCTAGAACGTACGACCCTTGTCTTCTAATTAATTATAGTGTTTGCTTCCAGGAACCTTTGCTGCAGTATGTGCATGATTAATAATGGGTCATTTAAACCGAAAGAGGGTCAGTGATCAGTGTTTACAAAGCAGAGCGTTACACTTCTAATCAGTCTGGGAACGCGAACCAAAACCACCCAACCTCTCGTGCGTGCTAGGCCAATATAGTCATTACGACCAAAAATAACGAAATAATGTGGCATTTTTTTATTTTTTTACAAATTAACGACATACTTTGTCGTTTTCAAGTCTTTCTATTTTGCGGATGCTCAATTCGGAATCCGGGAGGTTGCCTGAGCAATGAATCTTTTGTGAAATATATTGCCAAGGCTATAAACTTCTTTCTATTGTTTTTTCAAGAACTCTTGAACACCATCTTTTTACACAGCTGTAGGCCATGTGACAAAAACAATTAAAATGTATTGAAAAGGGGTGGAAATACCTGTTCGTAATCTAAAATTAGTCTTGAAGGGATGCCATCAGAGCATCCATGTGCCTACCGCACACAGTACACTCATGTAAAACCATGTGGGGCAAGGTACTCGGTAATGCCCCTTTTTGATTAAACGAACCCGGGGAAATCGCTTGATTCACCAACCTGCTGACATTTTACGTGAACACGGTCTGTGCCATTTCCCCGTTATTGAATATTTAGGATATAGGCTAAGTGTTCTAAGTTATATAGCCGTTATCATTGTGGAAAGTAATGCTGAAAAGGCTTCAAATAGGCCTATACGCTGTACTGACACGAGTTTTTGCGTTAACAGCCTACATACACCGTTCGGCCTCATTAGCTCTAATAGACGCTAATTTGCATGTTCTAAATCCAGTTTATTGAATAATCCTATATGCTGCACTCTATAAATTACGCACATTTTCAGATAATACAGGCCCTAGAGCTTTGAGCTGATTTCTTGTCCATAATGTAAAAAAAAATATATTCGTAAATTCAAATAGGAAAGACAGTAATAAACGCGCATTGCCTGCATACACCTACTTCCAATTTTCAATTTAAAATCTAATTATGAAGTTAACTATATAGGCTATTACAGTGTAGCATAATATATGCTTACGTTAAAACATTTTGAGTGGATTCCTCTCGGTCGATGCAGAGGAAACCCAATTCATTATTTGCCATCATAAAGTTGCTAATTCTTAATAGCGTTTTCCTTCTTTATTTTGGTAAAAGGTATAGCAATTAGTCAAACTGTTGTCAGGGTTAATTCTTTCTTATACATAAAGGGCATGTATATGTGAGGTTTTTTTTACATTATGCAAAAGTGTCACTTATAATTTGTGATTTTCATGGACAAGCTTTGTCTCCTTTAGGCCTATTTAAAACAACCAAGATAGCTTGTCAATAGCCCAGACCAGAATTGTTGGACAGTCTTTGGGCAACTAATAACTAGGCGTTATTAGCCAAAATAAATATCGTGGCATAACCACAAGATATAAGCTCTCCACATGAAAATCTTACCCACTTGTAGTGTATTATTCATAAAAATGTTATGAAGGGCGATAATTAAGAAGATGAATTAATAAAAATCAGTAGAAGGAAAAGAGAGCGGAAAAAATATTCTATGTAAAAGTCAAGCAGAAAACAAGGCATGCAGGCAAGGCAATGTTCTTCAGAAGAAAATTGTTATATGTAGAATAGGTGTTTATGTTTATTGAACAAATATGCCAAAAATCCCCACTTCCATTAGATATGGAAATTTGTGAAATATTGTTAAACTTTAGGTTTGAAAGATGAAAAGTCAGAGGATCACAGTTACAGCAGGAAATCCTATTAAAATGACATGGCTAAAATAGATATATTCAAGCTCTTATCAACAAAGGCTTAAAAAATAACAATAATGACTCATATTCTCAACCGAATGATGGTATGCAGGTATTGTCTTTTTTCTTTCTTTCTTTTTTTACATTACAAGAATTGTAATTTCATTGATAAGCCTACTTCTATAACCAAACAATCAAGCAAGTTTAATCCTTAATTTTGGGCCATGGTGACCTATAGTTTTAGGCACCCTTTAGAATTATAAATGTTAGTATATGTATACATTGCTGCTACATTATGACTATTTGTTCAGATCAACCACTAAACAGAATGTCAAATGTCAGTCAAAATAGACTAAACATAAGAGACTTTAAATGAAATTACATTTTATGTGTCCAAAAGAAAGGGCTTCCATGGACTGCTAACAGCTTCCTGTTAACTGCTTACACACAGTTTCTAGTGACTAATCAGCATTCCATACTCTAGTTTGTTCGGCTAGCAATAAAAAAAATTGTGTGTGCTTCCCCAAACCATGGCAGGTACCTAAATGTGCTAATTCTGTATTCCAATACATTTTATTACACTTACCTAAAGGTTAAGTCGTTTCTATGTCATGCCAGCAAATTGAACTGGCAGATCAGACAGTGTCACACATAATACCTTGCATCTTTCTGACCAGATACATATATCCCGAGTCTAATATTTAATAAAGGACAAATGGCTGGTCACCTTTAGGGACCACTTTTCACCTCATTGTGTAAGCACTGTCCCTTTAAACGACCCCCACTCTTTTGTGTGCTCTTTGTTGTAGTTTTACGATCGCACATATAATTTAACCACAATAATGATGTTGAGCATACCTATTCCCAGGGGAGTCTCAGTACACATGCGTCACAAGGTCACATGCAAAATATTGGATTTTTGATGCACTAAGTTTGTGTCGTCTCTAATTTCTGTTCTTAATAAATAGTCTCAGGAAGATCCCTTGCCATCCTTCGTGAGAATGGGAATGTATTGAGGGATGAATACAGCTGGATACAAAAGACAATTGTTGGCTGCAATAGTATTAGGATCAGGTAGCATGTACAACAGTCATGGAAGTATCTCTGTCTGTCTTCAAATGTGTGTCTGACCAGGGCTTTCTTGCTGTTATACGTTCAAGCTCAATTAATCTAAGTGATTAATTGAAAAATAATTAAACCTGCAAATTTCTCTTATCAGTTAGATTGAAAGAAAAAGGGTGCCACAGAGTTTCAATCCTAATGTGGATTTGCTTTAATTTAATTGTGCTGCAGCCAGTTCACCCACACAGAAGCTGACTCCAAGGTCAAATAAGGACAGGCATGCAGTGAACTGTGCCATGAACTCACAAACTACCTTTTGCTGTTGCAGCAATTTAAAGCTACTCCAAAAAATGTGTCTCTTGATATTTAGCTTCTGTGCCCTTTCCTCCAACCAATGCCTGCCCTCCTGTCGTACTGTTTTTGTAGCTATACGGCTCTTTTCAAATGGAGGGGAATTGCATTGTTTTTTTTTGTTTATTATTATACTTTTTTTTTTTACAGTTGCTGGAAACCAGTACAAGATTGACCGATTAGAAATCAGGAAAGGAATTGTTTTTCTGTACTCTATTACACCTTCTCCCTCTCCGTCACTCCTCATTCTTCTCCTACTGCAGGCTTTTTCATGTTTTCATTCTTCTATCATGGTCTCTTACTCTCTCTTACGCTCCCTTCCTCTCTTGCGGTAAGTGCTTTCAGTTTCTCTCTCTACTTTTCCATCTCTCTCTCGACCCCTCTCTGATCAGTTATAGGCCAGAATACTGCGATTAAAACAGCTCAAATAACACAATAAAGACTCCAACCAGAGCACGCCAACCTTTGAGTGTGTTTGCTTTTGACTGGATGATGCATTAATTACTATGATACTAGATTAATAGACCTACCTTTAAATAGCTTCATTGCACATTTCTAATCTCAGATAACTTTTTATCCTCTTGAACAAACCTCTAAGGTTTAGTGTCTGGTTTGTGGAATACATATTTTTTTGTAGCAAAGTTGTAATTGCTACACACACTGCGCTGCTACTGGCAAACTAGTAACTTTAAGGTATACATTTTTTTTAATAACATTTACTATTTTAAGTTACTTTTAAAATCAAATTAGCAAATAATGTTTCCAGACTGTTAAGCATGACCCTAATAACCAAAAGTCAAGGTTGCGAAAGTTAATATTATTGGGCATTTTTTGCCCTGTCATTCATGTATGTCCAAGCAATATCTTCATCACATAGTATATTCTCCCTGGCAAGACAGCGTGGAAAATATTGCTTTTATGTGTCTTGATTCATCCCTGGCAGGCCTTTGCACTGACATAATTCCATGCTGCTTCCTTTGCATCAAGGAGGGCAACCTGCACATCGTCACGGCGGTCATAAACGTTCAGTCAGCAGGCTGAAAATAATTCCTCAATGGCATTAAGGAATGATGAATATGGTGGGAGGAACCCCATTGATAACAGTGGATGGGCCGCAAACCATTCCCACACCTCAGCACTGTGATGGAAGCTTTCATTGTCCCAGATGTTATAATAGTTACTTAGTAAAGGGCCCTCAGCATCCAGAGAGCTTTCAAGCCAGACTGTCCAAAAAGAAAATAGTAAGCGCTCTCCAAAGTAAGAGCCAATAAGTGCATGGTGTTTTATAACTCCATATTGTCCAATGGTTGCACACATAGTAATGTTACTTCCACAATGACCAGGGACCTCACCAGTTGCTTTTTGCCAGCTAATATTTTTGCCACGCCTTCTTTTTGGAGAGATTGAATTGCGATTTATCCACAAAAACGGATTTATGGAGGATTGCAGCTCTGTGACTCTGCAAAGAGACGGCCTAGGGTTTAGCACTAAACAAATAGTGACTATAAGATGGTTGATAATCAATATAAAATTATAATGAAGTCTGGCTTTGCTGAAGTCAGTACGATGTACCCGTTCTTATTGCTTTGCATCCGTTCACTGTTCCTGTGAACAGGGACTTTGTACACTTGTCTCATCCTGACTTACTTTTCTTCTTAAAATTCAATTGTTGAAATGCTAACTGACTAGATGATTCCAAAAATTTGATTGTTTTGGATGATGCTCTGTTTGATGTCCTGAAGGTGAATCACCTTGTTTTCACAAACTACTTTGTGATATCCTCTCCATACAACTTTTATTTTCCACTATTAGCAATCTATCATACAGCACTACATCAAATAGTTGTGCTGCAAGAAAATACCTTTCACTAGATGCTGACCTTACAGAGCAATACTTGAGCAGATACTTACTGGTTTTCCCTTATGAAAATTGGGAATATTTTAGATACACTTCACCTGCTCTAATTATGCTGGACACATCATCCAGCTTCAGCTATGGTCGGTCCATGGTTCAGGACATGATCAATTATTGTTGCTATATTCTCATTTGATATAACTTTTCTTTTCCAACTTGTCCACCTCTCATACGTACTCCCCTTCCTCTCCCGCTATTTCTCACAGGCTCGATTGTACATGCCTCAAATAGTAGTATGGTGTCCATTTTGGGACATGTTTCGGTCACAGTCGTACTTAATATAATCTCATCAAAATGTGTGGTCTTTCTCGCTAAAACTTGCTTTCAAAGTCAGTTTACCAAACAGTTCTTTTCATTCTCGTAAAAACTTGGTGTCATTCTTATCTTGTGATTACACTGATTGGTGAATAAGATGCTTTTAATAGATTTTTTTAATTAGTTCATGACATTTGTATTTATAGTTTTGCAAAACAATGATATGTAAATGGTATGAAAGGCAAAAAGCAAGAGAATAATTTTGAGTTTGCTAAATGGATTTGATATTTGATCAAAGAAGCAAGCAATAAAGAAAAACTGTGATGCTATTATACGATTATATAACTCCGGCATATGATTTATACTAGTTATGGTTGTGAAATTAAATATTGAAGAAGATATTTATTTTTCTATCTCTTTTATTTTTTGCTCTCTGTCATCTTCTCTCCAACAGTGTAACTGTAGATGGAGTTTTTAGTCAGACTTGGAGGACTGAACAGGTGTTTCCAAATGGGGCTTTGGGCCCTCTCGGCAGCATCATAAATCTGCACTGTGTATGTGTGTACGTGTCGCTTGGCCTCTGTATGGCCTTTTCACCTCTGGCTGAGCCATTTGGCAGTGGTGTTGGTTGGTGGAGGTGGTGGTTTGTGTAATGTGTGTAGGTGTGAAAAAGGGTAGCATCTTTTACCTCCTGCTGGTTGTCATTACTCATTTATGTAAGGCCTAACGGTAACCCGAAGTCTGTCTGGCTCTGCTGCACACAGAGACAGAGTTCTAACACTTTTAGAGCAGGGGAGAATTACTTTGTTTCTCCACTCCTCTGACCATGCCATGCGGGGGGGGGGGGGGGGGGGGGGGGGGGGGGGGGGGGGGGGGGGGGGGGGGGGGGGGGGGGGGGGGGGGGGG